>VXBH01000648.1:101609-113584 GCA_013400035.1 Rynchops niger
CGTGCCGTGGTCCGGGGACCTGGACCTGGGTGCTCGGGAACACTGAGGGTGGATGATGCTGTTATTTACTGCTGGCAGGTCCACCCCAGCCCTTGCTGCTTGAGCTTTTCTTTGCTCCTTGTGCTTGGTATTAGCTCTGAGAGCGGGAGGAGGGGGAGATGAAAGCTCTTTTAGCCCAAAAGCGTAGAGGAATCGGTTTTAGTTATTGCGCCTGTTTTCCCATATTATTCAAGAAGAACCTTCCTTAATGCAAGTATTTTGGAAGAGGTGCAGATCAGGTATGTAAAGGGATGATGCCTGCGTTTGACCTAATATGCGTTCATCCATTTGTTACGTATATGCATATAATTAAAAATACAGTATCTAACAGTAGTATTTGCTTGTTAACCTGTAAAAGATCTCCTAGGTGATTATAAAAAAAAAAAAAAGTCCCTTCAGAACTTGTTCAGGCAGGGAAGGTGCTATTTCCCTTTCTGTCAGTGTCCATCCATGTTGAGGAGCACAGCAAGGGGATGTCTAGGAGATCCCTGGGGTGTGAGGTTTGCTTTTGGTGGTCGCACAGTGCTAGTGGTGAGCCGGGAGAGAAAAGGCAATGCCGGTAACCCAGTGTAGCTATTTCCATCGTCTCGGAGTATCTGCTCGGTTGTTCTTCTGTGTGGCCACGTTTTCGCTGTATCATTGCTGTTCCCCAGGTGTGACAAACCTCTTCCTGGGCACTTTTAGAGGACTCTTAGGAAGTACCATAGCCACAAACTTCCCTTTCCTTCACTTCTGATGTGCAATATTACATTTTTCTAATATTATGCTCCTCCTGTAATAAAAATCCGCAAGTATCTTAAATGCGCTTGCTTTAGATGTCATTTCCCATCACAGTGTGTGTCTTGCACAGATCTTGTCCCATCTTGCACGCAGGTTGTGTTTCATTTACGGTGCTTGTTTTTGGAAAAAATAAGTGACGTGTGACTTGTACTTGAAAAGCTCAATCTTCATGAAAGGTGGTGTCACAAAAATAAAAGGGCTCATGGCAGAACATTTCCGAACCTCTGTAGTGAGGTTTACCAACGTATTATGTTGGAAAAAGTAGGAGGGGACACCAGGAGAATAAGAACATGTCATATGGAGTTAATCGGTGTTTGCACTGCATCGTTCATTAATGCTTGAGACTTGGACGGTCACGATTCAGGGCATGGTATAAGTGCTTGTATTTATAACACTAGCATATATAGAAAATAAAGGAAAGGGACTTCAAGGAAGAGCAAGGAATGGCCTCGATTTGTTTAGGGTCAGGAATGTAATACGGCTCAGCTGTGTTGCCAACACGTCTTCGAAACCTTAGCATTGCTTTTGTTTGGTACCTAGAAGGGCTGATTTCAATCTTAGAGCAAGTGTGTGGGCTTTAATTTTTGACAGAATTTAATCATGTGTAATTAGGCTTCTGCCATGCCATAAAAAGCAGATTTATGGAATCATTGCTGCTTGCTAAAGGTTCTTGATGATAGTGGTGTTAAGCAAGTTGGCTGGAGTCATAACTAGGTAAAGACCAAAGAGGCTTCAGGGGCTGGGGAGGAGAAGGACATCTGCGGGTCGGGGCTGGCACCACCAGTGATGCCTCTCCATGTGCCATGGAGCTGCGTGGTGCTATTTGGTGTAGCTGCGCACGAGGCATGAATCCAGCGTTTTGCTCCTGTTTCCCCCAAAAATACAGTTGCTGGATTTCTTCCCTGTAAGAGCAGTATAAATACAGTCGTCTTGGAAAAGCCCTGGAGATTTGTGCACTTTGGAGGGTGTCTGTCTGAACTGCGTTGTCTGTCTGACCGTCCAGAGAAAAGCAGTGATGTGCCACATCGGCGCTGCCCATTGCGTCCAAAGGACAGAAAAATGACAATAAAACAGCTTCCAGCCCCAAGTTTGTCTTTTATTCGGCTAGTTTACAAATTAGCACACAGGCAGAAATGATTGCAGTGGGAATGAGAAGGGCTCGTTCTCCTGCGTATTGCTCCAGCTTAGATGTTAGTGAAAGCTTTCTCAGTGAGGTGTGAGGAAAGAAATGGTCACAACCAGGGCAATCAGGTGCAGGGGCCCAGAGAGGCTGGAGATGGCCAGAGCTCAACTAGACAAGTCAAAAAAAAACCCAACCTGATATACGTGAAGGTTGGCCTGGCTTTAGCTAGGAGCACGGCCAGGCAACTTCTCGCTCCTTGTTTGGGGACATCCTTGTTTACCTGCGTGAATTTCCAGCATGGAAGATAGGGGAGGGGAGCATTTCTGTGGTGGGTTTATAAATCCTTGTTTCTTAGGTTGGCGAATGCAGAGGTAGAACCACGACCTTTGCATCATGATGTGGCTCGTGGCTTCACTGACGTTTTGCTCTTCACATCGGTGGTACCCAGGCACGAAAAAGTGTTGTTTGCAGTGGGTTCCTTGTGGTAACCAGGGCTGGGGTACCATGGTACAGAGCATCTACAGCAAATGGCCTCTCATAGGGCAGGTGTCCACAGTGAGGGAGTAATTTAACTATGGAAACAGGTCGTTCTTTGTAGCTTTGCCAAAGCACCCGCAAAAACTGTGGGTCAGTTTTAAAACTGAGCCAAAAGGATCGGGTCTGCGATGGGATGTCGTAAGCACCCAGCTTGGCGATTAGGGTTGAACAGTCCCATGAGTTACATCGTATTATGGTTTTTCTTCTGCAGCTTTTCTGAACCGCTTGCCTCCAAGTTAGTTATTGTTTTAAATTTCCTCCGCTGGGTTTTGTACGAACTGAAAAAATATGTGCTGACAGTGATTTTGCAGAATTACACTAGCCAAAATTTAAATCTTTGTTTTCTCTTGCCTTCCTACACTTACGCCAAGGATCTGGCAGAACATTTGGGCCAGCACTTGACTTTGAGCTCGTACACAGCAGGGTGATGTGAAATTGCTGTTGATTTGAAAGGAATTGTTTGTGTTGAGTCCTGTGCTGGGGTCTTAAAACATAAGATTGAATGGTTCAAGCACCTTCTGGAGCTCTTTGTAAACTTGCGTTTTTAATTTTAAAATAGCACATATTGGAATTTTCCTTTTTTTTTTATTGTTTTCTTTTTCATGGGCTATGAAAAAAGGCACGGGGGTGGTGGAAAAGAAAGGAGTTGGATAATGGGCTTAATTGTCAACCAGAGTAACTTAGGCTCTAGTAAACAAAAAAACAAACAAAAAAAGAAAAACCCAAGGAATTAATTTTAAATAGAGCCCTGCCTCCTGCATTTCTCTATGCAAATAAGATGAGCACAGCTGGAGCTTCTTTTATGGTCTGATGATTTTGACGACTAATCAATTTTACAGTGTCTCTTCAAGCTTCTGTCCCGGTCGGTTGCGTTGTGTATTTTATGCGGCGCTTGGTGTGTTAGAGAGATTCTTGCAAGGCTGAGGTCGCTGCTGGAGACCTGATGGAAACCAGGACTCCTTGCCTCCAATGCGAAATCGCCGCACTCCAAAACGAGCAGGGCTGGGGCTTTGGCTGACGAGCTAGCACGACTTTCTGGGGTGGTTTAAAGTGTTATCTCCTGCTGCTGGCTGTCCTGGCAGTGTCTGCTAAGGGGTGTGCATACGTATTGTGGTGGTGCAAAGACCTGGTGGTGGTGGGAGCTGGCCTTTGCCAGTGGTTTTGGGCACCAGCGGTGAGCTGGGTGGCTGCATTGCAACGCCCAGTGCCGCAGGGCAGGACGAACAGACAGCATGGACGGGCAACCTGGAGAGCTGCGGCTGCAGGACCTGGTGGTGTCTTGAGGGCATCTGCCTTGCATAACGCAGCAGATGAAGCCAGAGTGGTTGCTGCAGGAGGTGTCGGGTCGCATTAAACACGCCACGCTGAGTGCTGTGGTTTTCAGCAGTGGCTGCACGTCTGCGGCTCTTGAGCTTTGCGTAGGAGGGTGCTTCTGGTTGTCTTGTGCTGGGAGGGGACATGCGTGTCTGTTCTCCTGCCTCCCTCCAGCGGTGAGCAGAGCCTCCCTGTCCCACTGCCCTTTGTCCCCCAGAACATGAGGGTGCAGATGAAGAGCCTGCCCTCATATCCCAGTCTCCCTAAGGAAGAGGGGCTACAGGGGGATGGCTCATTAAGGGTGGCACATTCCTCAGCTGAGCCCAAAGGAGAGATGTCATGCCCTTGCTGGCAGAGGTTTTAAGATCACATCCTTCTACAGAAAGGCACCAGTTGGGGTGGGGCTAGAGTTAGATTGCAAGGAGGTGAGACCCTGTTTGCTGCTCATTCTTTTGAGGCATTCCTCACCTTCAGTGAGATGTTTGTCTGGCTAACAAGCAAGTATTTTAATTGTGCTCTTGGATTCATCCCATTCGCTGTGGGTTTGATTCCAGAGGGATGGAGTTGAACCCAGGTGTTTGCGAGGTGAGCAGCTGGTTGTGAAATGGTGTGGTTCCCGCTGACCTCGCTCAAGGTGTGCCTGTGGGGGTGAGCAGCAGCGAGTTTTGGGGTGCTGGGCTGGTCTGGGGACTGCAGGGAAGATAACAGTGGCCGCCTTAGGAAGAGATCCTCAGCCTGGGAGCTGCAGTTGCTCTGCAGACCCTTTGCAAGCCGGAGATGAGGGAGGTTTTTCCCCACCACAGAGCCCCCGGGCAGAGGGGTGGTCCTCAGCCCAGTTCATCCACATTCTGGGTAGTGCTTAAGCTGCCAGATAAGCAGGAGCTCCGCTGCCCGCTGATAACATTGTTTGGAAAGAATAGAGCAGCCCTTGCTTTGCAAAGAAAGGGCTTAGTTACCTGATGCTGGGAGAGGGCTCAGGCTGCTGCTTCCCCGTGGAGGAATGTGTTTTCCTAGAGCCCTGCCCCGCTAGTGGTGCCCGAAGAGGCAGCTGGAATCTGAAGCATCCCTATCTTCAGCATTTCTTCCTGGCTTATGTAGCTCCCTGACCTCATGTATCTGCCAAACCCCTGAGCTGGCTGTCCTGTATTGGGATTTTCGTGCGTGCCTCTCCTCACGCATCACATGGGGCCTTGAGGAGCCCAGCATGGGGCTCGGAGCTGGAAAGCCCAGGGGAGAGGCTGTGTCCTTATCTCTGCCTCAGCGTTTCCCAGCTCTGCTCCCCACCACTGCTGGGAACTGAGGTCAGGTCTCCTCCTCAGGCGGCGGAGGGTCTGTCCTGTGGGTGTTTCACATGCTGGCATCTCTCTGCAATTCAGTGAAGGTGCTTCAAGGGACGCGATCTGCACATCAGAGAGATCCTACAGGATTAGGGTTAGAGACCTTTAATATATTTTATAGTGGGAGGTATTATGTCTGAAAGTATTTCTGAGGCTGGCCTCCTGCGAGAGGGACGGTCAGGGATGATGCTGATGCTTAGCAATTCCCAGTGTCGCTTTCGGGTTTCTACAACTTTGTGGTGCAGGAACTGCCTGGTTTGGCATTTCTCATCTCCATGTCTGTCTTGAGCCTGGTTGGGAACCAACAGGAGAACAAACTCATAGAATCATAGAATGATTTAGGTTGGAAGAGATCTTAAAGATCATCTAGTTCAAACCCCGACATGTTTCCAAATGTGAGAGGTGTGCTTTGTCCAGCATTAATAATGGACTGAAACACCCACGCTGTGGCCTGCAAGGTCTTTCTGCCCCACAAAACCATCATTCTTCAGAGATATTTCCACTTTTAGGGGGTTCAGGTCATGCCAAGTAGAAGAGCGGTGCTGTCAGCCAAGGGCTGGCACATGGGAAAGCTGAAATTGTCTGAAAGCAGAGCAGCCTGGGGGACTCAGGGCTGTGCCATGCACACAAATGGGATAAGCACCTTCATGGGCAAGTGGCTGCAGCCTTCCCCCCTCCCTATTAATTTATTCCTGGAGCAGGAACATATGCACAAACCCAACGTGTGTTTCCGTAAGACAAAAAAAGCTCTCACTTCAGATCCATGAGCTTTGGCGCGGTCCCATGTCAAAATTAGGTGAAAACAAATTTGATAGTAAACTTTGCAGAGCAGTATAACCTATTTTTTTTCCTCCATGCGTTCAAAAATTCTCTGTAAAGGTAGTCCCTAATTGCCATGACTGTCAGTTAATGCAGCGGTATTTAAGTTGTAGCCATGATTGGCTGGATACGATGCTTCCAAACGTAAGCTGTGCCTGCAGATATTTAAAAACGCCGGTACATGCAAGTGCTGTTCATTAATCTTCAATACAAGAAGTAATAAGTTGTGTGAATTGAAGATCAGTAGTTTTTTAGGCGCAGTTAACTTCTCAAGTCTGTCAAACGCAAGCCATGCCGGGACTTATGAACGTGAAGAGGGCAGGAATGGGAGGCATTCTGGGTGTTTTCTGTCTCTGAGTAATTTTTTTTTAGCATTTTCTCTGGTGTTGGATATTTTCTGCTGTGATTTTGTGCAATTTCTCACGACTGTCTTAGTGAATAAAACTAAAAAGGACTGCAGAGTTTTCTCCATGAGTTTAAATGCAAACTAATTACTCTTATAAAGGTTTTTTTTTAGTTGCTATTCCTTCTCTCTCGCTTTCTTATGAACGGCCAAGATTTAAAACAATTACCCAGAAGTCATTCCGGTTTAGATTTTCATAATAGCCTATTTTCATAAGGTTTTTTCCTGACAGGCTCCATGTCAGGTGTCTAACTAGTGTCAAGGGTTTTAAAAGTACAAAGCTTTGAGCCCCTCTTGACACTGAATTTTGGATGTAGGAAAATGAACTGAAAAATCTTATTCCCAAGCCCATTATTATATTATATTTAGTATTATATTTAGCCTCTTAGGATTATTCAGAAGTGTCTGTGGTCAGGTTGGTTTCTCCCAGTGTGTGCGACCAGCGGCCCAAATACTTTGGAAATTATCGGTCGGTATTGCTTGCTATCTTAAGTCCTCTAAATATATTGAAAAAGCAGTTTTCAGCGTAAAAGCTTGAATGCATGGCCTGGTTTTTCAAGAAGACTGTCCATTCAAGAGGTTTCCAAATTTCAGAGCGGATTTCTGAAGATTGCATATTCCTTCAGTAGGCTCACACCTTTATTCCGGCAGGTTATATTTACTTACCCGGGATGGGAATGGCTGGCGGGGCTCGGAGCGGCCGCAAGCCCCTGGTGGGCTCCAGGAGCTCGAGGAGTTGTTTATCAGGATTGCAGAGCGTGCGCTTTTATTTTGGTAACGCAGTGCTGGAGATCCTTTACAAATAATCGCATGTTTGATACTGCTCCCTTCCAGATTAAAGCAAAAAGAGAGACTTTGCGGAGTGTTTTGGCAGTATCTGGTTCTGCACGGAGCTGAGGGGCCTTTGTTGTTGCTTTCCGCATCAGCAAAACAGGGAGCTTCAAAGTATATTTTTAGGTATTTTTTTTTCCCTTTTATTCCCTTCCCGCCCCCCCCCCGGAAGCTGAGGAATCGGGTTTTTTCCTGACAGGTGACTAATGAAAGCAGTCTTAAAGGGAATCCAAAGATACCAGCGTGTCTTACCTAGTTTCTATTCATAAATCTATTACTTGTAATCAAATAATAAAGGGGTTTAGGATATTTTTTGTTTGTTTGGGGTGGGTTTTCCTTTTGCTAAGGGCCAAGCAGAATCACCAGGCAGCCCTCATGCCTTTTATTAAGGGTACATCAAAAATCAGTTCATAGTGGTCTGGTTAGAGACAGGTACAAGTTGTGGTATCTGTTACAGATGGCTTTGAGCCATTCTTTTAAGTCGTCTATTGACCCATTGGACCCCAGCAATCAATTAAGTATTTATGTAAGCATATATGGTATCATTTGTTGTCCTCTCTGACTGTTGGACAGGTGTTTCTTTGAAGAATTGGAAATGTTATTTCTTACAGGATAATTCTAAAATTTGGACCTGGGACTCCCATGGTTTAGTGCCAAGCTGGGTTTCTGCTTTAAAATGGGATCCTGTGAGCAAAAGGAGACTTTGCGGAATTAGTTAACAGGAAACATGTATTACAGGTGTATTTTTAAGTGGCCGTGTGAGATATTGCTATTTAAAATCGGATTTACAACAGTGTAAACACTAATAGAAAAATACAATGCATTCATCGCACATTAGCGTTTACTGCTTGAAATGATAACTTGCAAGTAATATTTGTCACTTAAAATTCACGTGCTGCTTCTAGGGTTTATCCAAGTGGCAAAACTGGATACCAGAGGTTTTATGAGAAAATGATTTTTCAGTTCAGGAACTGGAAAATAAAAAGGAAGGATAGTTTTCATCCAAATTAAGCTGGTTTACTACTCCCTCTCTGTTTTTTCACTATCAAGAAGCAAACATGTGTTAGTGGTAGATGTAATACTTTTTCAAGCCTGAAACGAAATCGTTGGTTCTGTTAATAGGCTTTGTTAAGAAGCAAAGGTCAGACCCAAGTATATATTTAAAAAATGCAGATTATGGTAGAGTCATGTTACAATTAATGTTTGTCACCTGCCAGGCAGGTTCCTCTTTTCTTCTTTGCATGGTACTATTCAATCTATACCGAGCCAGCGCTGGGACTGCCTGCATCCCAGGCCCTGTTTAAATTATATATTTAGGCATCTTATACCAGAGGTGGTGTCGAGGGGAACCATCTCCGAGGTCCCAGCAGCTGGGACATCTCCTGCGACCCTGGGGAGGACTGATCTGGGCGCAGGTGTCCCTGCCAGCAGCGCTGGGGGATGAGCTGTGCGCAGGATTGGTGCCAGCCTGGCTTTCGCCCGCGTTTTCCTTCCCAGATCTTTGGTGAATTCAGGACAAGCGCGTAAATTGTTTTGAATTGGCAAAACTGCATTTTTTAAGTAAGCTACTTGCCTAGATTTATCCTCGATCACCAGTAATTGCTATACAAGCTGCTCCTACTCTCTCTTGCCAGTGTGCTTGAATCCTGACTTGGAAACCAGCATCAGAGATGCAAGCTTATTTGCTTTTTACAGTTGCAGCTCTTGGTCTCTGCGCTAACGCTGCTAATTGAAATGGGGGGTGATGGACCAGCTGTCCAGCCGTGAATGGCGCCTCAGTGCACCTCACATACAATACTCATTTCAACAGCTATCTGATAATAACATCTACTATTGGGGACCAATAGTGGTTCCTTGAATTTATTTTTTTTTCCATTTCCGCCCCCTCCTTCTTTCCCCTGCCACAGCAGTTCTGTATCCCACTTTTCCAGCCTTATATCAAACTGCAATATTTGCATTTTTTCTCCTTTGAATTCTGCTTGGTTCTCTTGTCCCTCCCTGCGTGGAATTCTCCAATGGGTTTGTCTGGTCTGGTTCTTGCTTCATTCATCACTTCTGGCATTTCCCAAGAGTGGTGGTCCCCCACCCAGCATCCCTCTCTGTATCTCTCTGATCTTCCCCTTCCTCCCATTATGCTTTTAAATGTATGTCCCTTTGCTCAATTTCATTCTATAAGTACTTTCTTCTCCTCCTGAGTTTGTCGTTCAGATATTTTGCATGGTGAGCCCAAGTATTTATTTTTGTTGGTAGAATACTCAGAATAACAAAGATGAGAAAATAAATAGAAGTCAGCAGCATGAGGATATTGTGTCTGCTAAGCTGAAAACAGAGTGCGTCAGTGCACAAACCCACGTGTTGGTGATGGTGGGGAGAGAACATTTTGCCTAAAGGCAAATGAGCTGCCAACAACAGGGTTTCTTACACCTTCTTTAAAGCATCTGACCTGCATCGCTCCCAGATGGGTCTGGGCACAGCCTATTGATCTTTTCCACTATGATTTTTCCTATAAACCCCATTCTTCCCATTTTAATAGGATGTATGAAATCATTATTACAGTCAGAGTACAGCAAAAAAAAAAATCATTTGCTGAGATCAGGGCTTTTTGTTCTTTTTTTGGAGGTGCCAAATCTGTTCATCCTCCCTGGAACGAGAGAACAGCATCAGAAACACTGTGTAACACTTCTGGTGGGAATCCAGGGAAGACCTAAATCTGTAATCTTTCAATTTAAAATAATGTTAAATAGTAGAACTGCAAAGAGAAGCTTTTGAGAGTAGCCTGGTTTGGAGCACCTGCCATTTGTAAGCGCTAAGCAATTTTGGATGATGGTTAGTTAGAGACAGAGCAATAAAAGCATGGCAGATACTCCACTTAACAGCCTTGAGAGTCTTGGTAAAGTCCTTGTTATTGGAATTACATCCTTAGTGGTGGGATTTCTTAGGAAAGAGAGAAGGCTGGGCGGGGCGGGGGGGGAAGTTACTATATGAAAAGAATGCTAATGAGAGATTTCTTAAAAAAATCTAAACTGTTTAAAAGAGGTATTGGTAAAACACCTTTTCAAGGTTCTGCTGTCTGTAAAGTCAATTAGATTCACTTAATGGCTATGAAAATATACATCGGCTGTGATTTCAGAACCTGCAAATGTTCAGAGGATAACATCAAGCTGTGCCTCTCGGGCAGCGATTTTCATTTGGGAATAAGCCATCATCAGGTTTTACGGGGCTTCTTTTGAGCCATCAGTAGTCTGAAAAGCATCAAAGCATCTGCAAGGATTCTTGAGAAATGGGAACATTTTTCATGGATAACTCAAACAGCTAAAGAGGATTTCAGTGACATTCTAAAAAAAAAAAAAAAACAAACCCTCACAAAAACACTCCCCATGTTCACTGAGACTGAATTCTGGGACAGTTTGACTTAAAGATTCAGTGGAGCATTTGCTTTAAGTTAATCATGGGCTTAAATCCATCCCTTGTCTCTTGTTGGGAGTTTAGCGAATGCTATGGGGCATCCGTCAGTACAGGCCCAAATGCTTGTTTGGTATTTGCAGGAGACTCGTGACATAAATTGGAAATGCAGTGATGGAGTAAACCATCGAGTCTGCAGTGTGTGCGCTCTAGCTGCCTGCAAGATGAATTTGTGATGTTTTAGGGAAAACTGGTGCATTGGAAGGAGGGGTTGTTGCAGCTGTGAACCTGCTCTTAATTATTTTCTTTCTGCCCTGTCTTAGCATTGTGTATGGGGGTTTAGTGTTATTTAGCGTTGCCTTCGTAGCTGGGAAAATGCAATGCATCCTCAAAATACTGCATTTCTAGCCAGGTTCGTGTGGATTTGCATCTCTCCTGGCTCCGGCTGCTGTAGGTGCTGTTCATGTTTGTAAGTTGATCCCCTTTCTGCAGGTACTCGGTGAATGAGCGTGCCACAGGCTGATGGTACAGGGCACGGAAGTGTCTGCTTTCACAAGCCCTCAGAAGACCGTCCGTCATTTCCCACGTGTCTCCCCATCCAAGTGAGAGTTGGCCTGTCACCTACTCACTCCATTGATTTATTTTGCAAATTTCTTCCAACCCCCTGGCTCTCATTGCCTGATATTGAGGCTGGGGCTCAAAGGAATCCCACTCATGGATGTAGGATGCAAGATGTTGATAGAGGGTCATCACAGGAGATCTGAGAATTAACTGGGTTAGGTTTTTGTAGGGACACTTTGTCCAGACTGGTCCGGCACAGTAGTCTGAGCACGAGACAAAGGGATGGGTTTTTTTCTTTCTTAATTTTAGAGATGTAGAGATTGACACATGTAATTTTCATTTTTTGTTAATTCATCATCCACAACAGGTCCATTGTCTGTGCCCAGTCTGACAGATGTTCATGTATTTATGGATGTAGAATTTTCTTTTGCTGACACATTAAATAAATGTACTAGTTTCAGTCTGGAGTAGTGGAATTCAGTAGGATTACACCCAAGGCACATTGGCCTTTCATATATTGGAAGAGAGATGTAGAAACTTGTTGTTTTGAACAACAGTGAGGCGTGTTTCTGCACCATGGCAGTGCTCTGACTTTGCCCAGGGCCTTGCCACTGGTTTGCTGAGAGTTAAAAATTAGAAATGGTGTGTGGGGATGAAGGCTCGGACTGCTCGGGAGGTCTTGGTGGGGTCTGCAGCGTGGTGGGTGGAAAGAGACAATACCGAGGCTTTGTAGAGGACTTTAATTTTCATTACTTCAGTGACAGAAGGAAGTGAAGTCTTGGCCCAGTGTTCACACTCCTTGCTGTGCAGGGCTCCAGCAGAGTGAGGC
>VXBH01000648.1:113655-128907 GCA_013400035.1 Rynchops niger
GGTCTTAGGTAGACTCAGTTAGGTGTAACAGCCCTTCAGGGATTAGATATTCACAGTAAATCCGGAAAAGAGAACTGCAGGCAAGAAAAGGGTTGCTTTACAGTGGGAGCCTGCGGTGGGATAGCCGTGGGGAGGTGGTACCTGGAGGGCAGTAGGTTGCCTTCACAGGCTCCTCCTGCTGGAAAAAAGCCTGTGTTCATTTTCAAGGAGAGACTGCCCACTGCAGTAGTGTCCCTGGGAGTCCTGGCTGACACAACAGTCTGATTGCCTCGGAAAGTCTGAGGACCCCCAGACACCATCTCAGGAGAGGCTCAGCATCTCCTGCAGACAGGCTTTCCAAGCACAGCAGGATGGGAATGCAGCAGTACCCCTGTCTGCAGACTCTACCTGACCACCAGAGTCACCACCCACTCTGTTGCTTGGCTGAGGGTTGGGTTGGAGGTGTGGGAAGGTGCAAACACCAGGAGGTGCCTGCAGCTGTCAACGGGTCAGGTTCAGCCCCACAACAGCACAGAGAAATGCCTCAGGGTCCGGTCCCACGTGGTGGGGTGGGGGCCTCTTTCCCTGCTCTTCCAGAAGAGGACAGGCTGGTTGCTATGGTGTAGAGGAACAGCCATTGCTGGAGGAAGGCCTCTGCTGTTTAAAAGGTGGTGGTGTTAAAAGCACTTAGGGAGTACTAGGAAGGTTTGCTTCTGGAGAGGTTTGCTAGTTATTTATTCATTTATTTATATGGGTCAGGAGTTGGCATTTGCTACAAACGGACGTGTCAGTCCTGTCGCTACTTCTAGCCTTGAATGTCAGAAAGGCATGGCAGATCCCCTTTCCAAGGGAAAGGCCTTGTTGCTTGGCACGCTGCAGGTGGAAGTTGCTTTTTAAAATTTTTTTCATGGCCTTCCATGCCAGAGTGAGCATCTCCACAGAGACACTGTGCCGCAGGGCAGAGAGGCTGTGGGTTTGGTTGGTTGACCCAAGGCTGATTCTCCTTACCAGCTTTATTATTGTTTCAGTTCCCCTGTTATTGTAGTCATCTACTTCTTACCCAGAAGTTAGGGGAATAGGTTTGATGTGTTGGCTGGGGGGCTCGTACTAACAAGTCAGACAGGGTTGGTCCTGGTGAGAAGCACCCAAAGAAGCGCCCTTGGCGAGCGTCTGGGGAGGACAGAGGTACTGAGCTGTGCTTCAGTGCCACCCTCGCTCCTCGTCTCTCGAGCTCCTCCCAGGCCATTGCAATGGATTTGGGGGGGCTTATCTCCTTGTGGCAGATGGTGGCTATTCATGTGCTGTGGTACCGATGGGTTGAGTTGGTCACAACTGATTATAATTGGCATCCTTGTTGGACGCCCGAGCTCTGGGAAGGGTGTGTTTATATAAGCATCGTTTCAAGCTGCTGTGCTAGAAATAGGAATAAGTATTTATTGCTTGCAAGAGGCTCAAGGAGATCAAGCCGTGTATTGCTGTTTGTGGCCTTTCAGTACTTAAAGGGGGCTTATAAGAAAGATAGCGACAAACATTTTAGCAGGGCCTGTTGCAATAGGACAAGGAGTAATGGTTTTAAACTAAAAGAGGGTAGGTTCAGACAAGATAAAATTTTTACGATGAGGGTGGTGAAACACTGGCACAGGTTGCCCAGAGGGGTGGTAGATGCCCCATCCCTGGAAACATTCAAGGTCAGGTTGGACGGGGCTCTGAGCAACCTGATGTAGTTGAAGATGTCCCTGCTTATTTCAGGGGGGTTGGACTAGGTGACCTTTATAGGTCCCTTCCAACCCAAACTATTCTATTATTCTATGTACCAACTGAATTCAACCTGCAGTTTGTACCAGATCTATGCTCTGAACCTTTTCTTTTTTCCCCCCTGTCTCCTATGTTGAGTAATGAATTCTTTGCCGTGGTTTTAGAGAAAACATAACTCCTTGTGACTGCTGTTTCACTCCTGTAGATTATTAATACAATGGAAAGTTAGAGGTCAGGGAGGTTTGATTCATTGTGTTAGCAACAAGGTAGGATTCTTATGAAACTCAAGTCATCTGCAGAAAGAAAGGTTTTTGAGTGCAGCAGAGTTGTATTTATTGCAAGTTTTAGGAGAGTATCGTGGTAGCTTCTCTTTGCCATGCAGCATTTGGTGAAATGCAGTCCCTGTCCATCAGTTCCTGGTATGCCAGGAAGGAGAACAGAGGAGTTGCCCTGGGGTCTGAGACTCTTCTGGTCGGTGTTTCTGCACCATAAAAATTGCTAACTGCTATTCGTCATTATCGCTCATCGGCTGCTGTGGTAGTGAAGTCCTCCTTCAGAGGCTTTTGAGGACAGCAGGAATGTGCTAAGGGAGTAAAAAAACCCATGTTCAGAACCACTGAAACATGCCGTGCAGCATGTTTTGGCTGAATATATTCATCCTTTACATGACTTAAAATTGAACATTGTGCCGTCGCCCGTTTCTGTCACTTCTCTGCCTTACAGACGTAGATTTGGGTGTGTTTGCAGAACCAGTCAGCATCTGCACCAGCACTTGGGGAGCCTCATCCTGTGTGTTGGGATTACATGTTGTAAAATGCAGTTGGTTACCTGCTGGGGGTGACCTATTCCCAGCGCCGCCGTCCTTGGTGCCCCTGAAAGTAACGTAAGCCATGTTGTCCTGTTCGGGGGATTTTTGTCTGTCGCTTTTTAAATATGCGAATGTCTTTAGTCCCTCCCTTTTTGCTATAGTTAGGTGATCTGGCTGTAAGGTAGGGGAAGCACCTCTCAGCCTTGTTTTTGACTCTGATTTAAAGAGCTTGCACACATAGACGGGTTATTCTGTCCTAGTGTGGCGTTAACGTCACGCCCGAAGTTCGGACCTATATCTTGGGTGCAGTTCATCTTGCCTGCCTTGTTCCTGGCTAAAAGTAGTTGTGTGTAGGCTCTTGCTTCGGTCACTCGCAGAAGAGGGGCTCTCCCGGAGGGTGACTCACCTTAAAGGCTGTTGACCTCGGTTAGAGCAGCATAAAACCCTGTGGAAGTCCTTGTAGAGCTCAGAATTGCATTTATTGCTTAACCTTAAGTAAACGTAATATTAGTTTCTCCCTTTGCTGTGAAGCATTTGGTGCAATACCTGTGTAGATACAGGCACTTATACTGAATTAAAGGGAGTCTTGGCTAAATTTAGACCAGACGAGTAATGATGGATGGCGAAAATAAGATCGATTCTGTCCGTTTTCCCCGAATGATTTATGGCTCAGCCAACTGCTAAGCTAAAGCAAAGTCATTTGATAATTATTGCTCAGTGCCTTTGTACAGTAATGCATATGAAGTAAAAGTCAGTCAGAAAATAATGAATTCTAAAACATCCAATAATTGTAGATTTTCCTTTTTTTTTTTTCAGTATTTGGAAGTGAAAAGTGCTGTAATGCAAGTTCAGTACCTTTCTGAAAGCATTAAAGCCATATAGCGAAAGATTGACGCAGAAGATGGAGACTGAGCCTTAACAATGTCCTTTTAAGGAGCTGGCTTAGAATACAACCAGCAACACATTTTTATCTTGTAAACTAATTTGACTAAGGAGGAACTGATTGTAACATCAGTCTTTTGGAGCCGTTTCTGGGAGGATGCAGGCTAGAGAAGCTGGCAGAAGGCCATGATTTCTTTTTTTTCCCCTTTTAAACTTCTAACTAAAAACCAGTATAAATTCTAAAGCGTTGGTTTACTTAAGGCCTGACTCTGCAGTTGATAGGCTTAACGTAGACTGTGGATGCATAGGGAGTATCTACTCTGAAAGTACTTCAAATACTTTTCTCTGGCTTTGTTCATCTCAGACCAGTCCATTCTGCTGAGCCAGCTCCATTGAGCTGGGATTCACCATCCAGTTAGCCGCGAGGACAATGCCGGGCCAAAATCGCATATTCTAGTCTTTATCCGCTCCTTTAAGCTATTTAATTCTTTGCTTATCGATAACAATTGCTCACATGCAAAACCCACAGACAATGCCTGGTTTCTCAAACTGTGCTTTCTCTTGATGACCCAGCAGGTAGACCCCAATTGCTAAATCGGTGGGTTTGTCTCTCCTTTCTCTGTAGCGTGTCCTTCTTTTCAGTAGCGGAGAGCAGAGGGATGGGCCAGGCTAAACGTGTCCTGATAAGCAGGGGACTTCTAATCCCACATAACTGCTTCTGCAGCTTTTTCTTGAACAGTTGTTGACTTTATTACAGTCTTTGCTTTTCAAGGTGCATCACAGCCAGCAAAGAGACAGACAGAAGATTTTTAAAGTCCTGCTGATGCACTTAATATAGCACACTCTGAAATGTGCTGGATGTCTTTGCCCTGTCTGTGGCATCACCTGGATTTCTAGATTTCTAGCTGTCTCATCAAAAGCCTGTTCCTGAGACACGTCAAGCGCTTCCCAGGGCTTTGCTGAGCTCCCCTGGTGCTGTCACGCACGGAGACACTCTGGGCCCTGTGGGACTGAAGCCTGTCTGAAAAATCAACCTGTGAAGTGCTGACATGGGGTATGGCCACTAACAGCTTGTGTTGATTCAGGCTGGGTCCTCGTGAAGCTTTACAGGAGTAAGGTGCATGTGCAGGAGCTGTCATGTAAGTGCTTCGGAGGAACAGGGTGAGGTTTAAAGCACAGGTTTTAAGATGATGAGAAACACCTGCTGGGTTACATCCCCAGCAGTGACAGCAGGAGATGCTGTTTAGGACCAAAGCTGTCCGCTTTCTGAAGTCTGTTTGCTGCAGAATGTGTTTTTTCTCTTCCCTGGTCAAAATATTAGAATGAAAGTAAACTATAGCTAGCTGTCAACATCTTTGGGGTTTTCCAGGGGCATTGACACCCCAAAACAGAATACCTGTGATAAAGTAGCTGCGTGCTCTTGAGTATGGACCAGCTCTATCGGGAAGTGCGGTGCAGGCACTGATGAAAGACAGTTCTTGTCCTGTTATTCTAAATCGGAGCCCCACCAACCTTTCCATCCTTGGGTGAAGGTAAAGCTGGGCTGCAGCAACACCTCCCTGTGGGACCGGCACCTGGGCAGCAAGTGCTGCTGCTCCAGGTCTATCAGCAAGGGCACATTACAGCGTATACCAGTATGAATCCAAATACGCTTTTGGGTTTGCACAGATGTTTAGGCCAGCTGTTGCCTGCAGTCCAAAACCCCTTCAGCTCCCACGTCTCATTTTGTACTCGGGTTTATCAGCTGCAGAGGCCACCTCTGAATTCCTGTCCCCTGGGGCAGTTTGAGACCCGTTGCTGTTGTGGGTCCTGGTCATGGTGTTTCTGGTAGCGAACATGCGTGGAACCACACTGTGGCCATGTTGCAGGTCAAATGCTGGATGTCACTGTCATCCCACCCGATCCCCTGCTGATTGCAGCTTTGGAGGCTTTGCCTGAGCTTTGAGGTGGTTGCAAGTAGCTTCAGCCCTCGCTAACAGCAATGACAAAGGTGAAAGCAGGGATGGCAGAGAAGGTAGATGAGGAAGTAGCTGAGCTGGTTGCTGGGAACCAAATCATCCCTCTCGCTTCACCCTGTGTAGGTGATCTCATTGCTTGCTGCCCAGATGCCCCATGAATCATGGGGTGTCACCCACCCTCGGCATATAGATGCACTGCCCTCTGCTCTTCCAGCAGGGAATTATTTATAATGGGGCAATGAATCCTTTGGTGGTAGGTTATGTGGAGTTATTTATGGGAAGGAAGGGGTCCCACAGCATTTCTAATTTCATGCATGAATAATTCTTGTGTGTCCCTGACATTTTTTGCCCCCCCCCCCCCCCCGACTCCTGGGCCTTGTCTGGTGTAGAGGGATGCTCACAGGTGTCAGGAGTGTTGGAGTCAGGGTCTCTCATATCTCACACGGTTTCTGTATCCATAAACTACTCTGAAATGCCATCGTTTTGTAGGAGCCCTCCAGGAATGCCTTTTAACTGAAGTCAAGTGTAGAGTCATTAGCAGAAGTTGTGGGAGCTGTTAGGCAGCCCTGCTTGAAGCCAAGGGGAACTAGAAAGGTGGAAGGGAGAGAAACTCAAAACACGGGAAAGAGGGAGGTAAGGAGAGAGAATAGGATAATAACGTGCTTCATAAACACAGAAACAAATCCCTCCCCACCCTGGCTAGCTGAGCAGTTGCAGTCAGTGCAGGTAGAGCTGTTGCCTGTCCTTGGTTAGTCCCTGTGCCCGAGCTGCCTGTGTCTGTGGCCGGGCTGCAGCCGATGTGCCACGTCTGTGCCCCAAACTCCTCCCGCCGGCAGCTTTCACATCACGGCAGCCGCTCTCTCCCCAGAAGAGGCTCCTTTCTGCGGTGACACTGATGTGACTGGGCTGGCCTGCCCCGTGTTTTGCCAAGGGTGCAGGGGAAGGGAGACTTTCCTCCAATGCCGAGTCCCTCTGCTCCCTCTTCAAAACCCAGACAGGATAAAAGGGCAGGGATTTAAGTGGCGTCAGCAATACACAGCCACGGCACAGCCGGCTTTGGGCTGGGGACTCTGTCCGCTCGCTGCTGCACATGGCCTGTCTCGCTTAAAGTAATGTATATAAATAGCACTGGCAAGAAGATGAGCGAGACATTGAACTTCGGGGCTTTTTACTCTGGTATCTCTAAATAAGCAATAATTGCACAGGACTGTGTCCAGCGCAGAACACCCCCTGGTTCCCTCTGTACCACCTTGCTGGGACCACCCCTGCTTGGCAGAAAGGGCTGCCGCTCTGGCCAAAATCGCACCGGAAGATGGCACTGGATGCTGAACAAGTGACTCCAAGGGCAAATATTTAAAGCCTCATGATGTGACAGCGTGTTGCGTTTCCTCTCTCCTGGTATTTCTGTGCAGGTGGTGTTGCACCAGGCTATGCCGCAACACATCACCGGGTCGCAGGGAGGAGTTTGGGGGCATTCGGATCTCTAGGATTAGCAAGCCTGTCACTTCTGGCCAAGCTTTTATATTAAGGCCAAGGTCATATTAAAAGCAAGGGGCACAGGTTGCTGTGCTATGGGAAGCACAGGGCTGATTTTAGGGGGGCTAGTTGTTTGGGGTTTTTCCTCTTTTTGCCCCTTCCTAGCAGCTTGGAGGAAAATCTCAGCTGGAGAGGGAGGTTTGCCCTGGGCAGGATGCTGCTGCTCCCAGCAAAGCCCTGAAGGCACACACTGGGCCTGTGGGCAGCCTTCATCCCCTCACAGAGCTCACACCTGGCCTGGCCAGAGTTTGTCTTGATATCAGCTTCCTTTTCTCACGGTGGCCAGTCCTTGGATGCTTCACTGGCTCTGCTGTAAGCACACAGGGGAGTTGGCGTTCTCTTGGCAGGTTCCCGGCTGCTGAGCGGCTCCACTGGTCCCCTCATCTGGATGGTGCTCTGAGGCTGTCACCCAGCACAGCTTTGAGCCGGGAGGGGAATCGCTCGCACTTGCACGGCTATAACATGCTAAGGCAGAACTGAAGTCACAGTTGTGCTTGAAGTGACGTTGCCTTGGGAAGATGCATGTCTGTCTGGAAACTGTGTTCCACAAATAACCCTCAAAGAGTTAATAAGAGCTCTGCTGTGGGAGACAGCAATGCCACTCTTGAAGAAAGAGGGAAGAGACTGGCCTGCCTCTGGGCAAGGTTTCCATACTTGCCCTTTGCTGAGCTTCCAAGGAAAAATCCTTCCCATAGGGATGCAACCCCACAACATGAGCACCAGCAAGTCAGTGATGGCCACAGAAGCTGCTCTGTTCTCTCTTTCCAGTGGAAAACAGGGATAGGCTTTACCTGGCTCAGCCCCTCACCGCCCCGGTGCGTGGGTGCTGGCACAGGGGAGGACCCAAGTGTGAGTTCAGGATGTTTTGGGGGCGGCAGAGCTTTGCTTGCTCCTGTGGAAATGCTAGAATTTACTAGAAAACAATAGGTTTTAAAAATACCTGGCAGATGGAGCTTTGCTTTGTCGGAGTAATCTGTGCTGTTAAATTCTGGGTTTTGGGGGTAGCGATCCTTGAGCGCCCAGGGATTTGGGAAAGCTGAGGGAAGTTGCTATAGTCAATCACGCAGGACTCGTGCTGGTGGGGAAGGCTGATGTCTCATTTCCCCGCTCTCCTCCAGCAGCACTCTCTGCTAGTGCTTTTGGCTCCAGTCTTTCCACCCATCCACCCACTGCCCTTTTATTCACTGAAGGGTGTAGAAGAATTTGCAGCAAAAATAAATGAATTTATTTTCACCCACCCTCCTCATCGGCTGCGTGGGGGAGAGCTGTGCAGTTCATGACAGCGGAGCAGAGCGGGAGAGGAGGCCTGCAAGCACAGCTGGGGGATCGCACGGCATGTCCTCCTTGGGCAGGAGCCGGGGGTGCTTTGGGTGGAGGATGAGCAGCGCGGTGCCACCGCTCCGGGGAAGTCCACAGGGCGTGGGGCCAGCAGCGGTGTGTGGAGTCTGAGGGCAGCCTGCGCTACAGGAGAGAGGTGGGTGGATTAGAAGAATGCTCTCTTTTGGTCCTCAAAAGCTGGGAACCATCCTTAAATTTCAAGCAGAAAGACACCGCCATCATGTGTGCTCTCAGACCCTGGGTGCCATCAGCTGAGGAACGGAGTCTGACCCTGCTGGGTTACTCTGTGTGTTTCTTTTAGTAATTTCACAATTGCAACAGCTCTTTCTGTGCCCAGTAAACAAAATATATCTTAAATGACAGTGTTGTAGGAGCAGGAGGCTTTGCAGTGGTGAAGCCTGGGTTGGTAGACAGGTACATGGTTTGAGTAACTCACTGGTTTGTTGCCCAGAGTATGGAAAGATGTTGTTGCTGAGACACAGGCAACGCATGGACAAGGAGAGAAAGAAAAAGCAGAACCGCTTGCATCTTGCTATGCAAGGTATTTAATTTCAAGGAGGCAAGAGATACAGGAGCCCTGGCTTCGCTTTGTCTTACAGCGCGTCTTATAGGTCTTGTTTATTCCCACCGTGACATCTCTCCTGGACGCTCCCACTCACAAGAAAAGCAACCTGCTTCATGAACAACTTGGACCGGTGCGTGGACATCCTCTCCAGTTTTGTCCTGTGACTCATGGACTTAAACACAGTGGAATCCTCGTGGCATGTTAAGGCATGGGGATACCTTGGGTGGGTCTTTCCAGGGAAAGGCGTTACCCGCTGGAACTCAACTGACGTGTTTTGAAACCGGTCCACTGCTGACCTGAGCATTGTCCCTGCCCAGGGCAGGGAGGTTGGAACTGGGTGATGTGTGTGACGATTCTATGGGCTCCCAGGCTGACTGCTGTCGTGGTGCTGGAGGAACCAGGGTAACTTCACCGAATCTGTGAAGCATGAACAACCCAAAGTCATCTTCCTTGTTACGCATGTCACAGCTGTTTTGTGCCTTTTTCATAGATGTGTGCATCCCAAGTTTTTGTTTTCATAGGATGGTTTGGGTTGGAAGAGACTTTTAAAGATCATCTAGTTCCACTCACCTGCCATGGGCAGGAACATCTTTCAATAGATGAGGTTGCTCAAAGCCCTGTCCAGCCTGGCCTTGGACACTTCCAAAGATGGGGCACTCACAGCTTCTCTGTGAAACCTGTTCCTGTGTCTCATCCCCCCTTATTGTAAAAAATGTCATCTTTTATTACGGCTTTTGCCTCTGAGTTCCTGAAGTTGAGGCTCTGTGTGGTGATGCAGCAGGCTGGGGAGTGGAGAGAGCTAAGCAAGGTGGTGGTGGGCTTTCCACGGCTGCTTCTCCTCACCTTCGCCTGTTGGCAGCCCAGAGGGGGCCGGGTTGGGTTGGGAGGCAAGGGACAGTGCTGCAAAGAGGCTTGGTGTTTGGCTGGAAACAGCTAATGCCTCCAGTAGGCACCTCCGGTACTCCAGAGTGGCATTCACAGGGCAGCTGGAGTTAAATGCAGGAGGTTCATGAAGAGCAGACCTTGGAGTGACTTTCCTTGCAGGATCAAAAACCAAGAGAGGAGCTTAGGGCAGGGCAAGCTGGAAGGCCTTTGAATGTCTGTAGTGATGAGTGACAAGGGGTCCCCAGAAGATGGAGGGAGATGACAGTGAAGGCAGAGACAGAGACACTGCCACGAGATGAGTATCTGAAGGGCAGGGAGAGTTGTAGCTGTCAGGGTTTGTGTTTATCTTTGCAGCAGTGATTATTTTCAGATAGCGGTGTGAGAGAGTAAAACGTCAGCTCCTGCTATTATTAGCATTGCGAACAACGAGGCTGTTGCTCATTACTGGCAGGTGAGATGAAGTTAATTTTATTTCATCCTAGGTGTGAAAAAGTGCAAAAACAAGACAGGCTCTGAGTCAATCCCTTTGGTCCAGAAAAGAAGGAAAGAGAAACACACACACATACACACACACACCCCCCATCCTGGGGGGGTGTTTTTTTTCAGGGTGCTTCCATCCTGCTCCAGAGTAAGCGCTGCTGGAAGAGTGGATAGATAGATACAGTGAGGAGCTGCGTCTGGCTGGGACTGCTGAAAACATGTTGAGTTTAGGCAAAAAGCAAACCGGAGACTTTCAGGGTTCCTGCTTTGAAACTGGAGGCTTTGCCCAGAGGAGAGAAGGTCTCAGCCCGAGGTCAGCAGCACGTGGTGGGACCCCAAAACAGCTTTTGGTAGCAAATCCCCATCTGAATGAGATGCAGCTCCCTGGAGGGAGGGATTTGACAACCCCACGGGTGAAAGCTGCTCCTGGGCTTGTACCCACCTTTGGAAACTTGAGTTGTCTTTAGCAGGCTGAAGGATCTGGCCACTGGTGATCTTCAGAGCAGACACAGACATGGGGTGGGCATCAGCGTAAAGGTCTTGGGGATGGGTGGCGCTGGTGTAAACGAGAGCCGAATACAACTCGCATTGTTTGAGCAGATGTGTCCTGTCTGCTGCTAATTATAAGTGTTGCATGCACAACACACACTGGGAGATGTGCCAGATACTATTTCTTTTCACGTTGAACTCAAGATCATTATAATTAAGCTTTAAAGTTGTAAGTAAAAATTAACATGGAGCACAGGTTTGCCATCACGCTGCTTGCAACCGGGCCGGTCCTCACTGGGGTGGATGGGTGTGAGGGTACGGCCTCCATCCCGGAGGGCAGTCAGAGGGGGCTTGGGGGAGTGAAGGGCCTTGCTGTGGCGGGCATGTCCAGATTTGGGTTTAAATAGGCAGAAGTCCCAAAAATACTAGAAACGTGCCTTTTTACAAATGTGGGAAGTGTTGCTGAGTGAGCTTTAGCAGCCTCTTGGGCTCGGTGGGCAGAGAGGAGAGGTGCTTGCGAAGAAGTGAAAATCGTGAATAAAATGGGGAAGCAGTGGGGGAAGCGATCGCGTAACCTCGGGCCGAGAGAAACGAAGATTGGTGTCTCTGATTGACAGCTCCAGGAGGAGCTGCCGCACACACGGCTGGGTGACAGGGACGTGCTGGCTGTGCCACCGGCTGCCGCTCAGCAGGCAAGCACTGGCCACTGGCCGCTTTGTGGCACTTCTCGGGGCCGCCTCAGGAGGAAGGAGGTGGGTGCTGGGGACAACACGGCGTGTCCCTGGGGGAGCATCTCACCTGTGCTCCCTGAACATGGTGGGGGGGGACTCATGAACCCCCTTTCTGGGCAATGCCCCAGGAGGCGACGTTGGTGGCTGTGCATTTGGGGTGAGGATCACCGTGGCCCCGATTTCNGGGACGCTGGGCAGAGCCGCCCCAGGAGGAGCGGTTCAGAAACAAGGCTACGGAGCAGAGAGCGGCAAGCTCTCGCAGCCCCGCGATTTGTATTCGGAGGGAGAGTGGCTGCTGGGTTTCAGCGCTTGTAGGTCTTCGGCTGGGGTCGTGTCTGAATAAGTCACGTTTTGAGATCCAGGGGGGCGCAGGGGAACAAGCCACGCTGTCAGCGCGGCAGCGGAGGAGAGACATCTTAACTGCTCATGATAAATGGGTCAGGATGGGTCCCGGTGTTTTAAAAATTAGCTGTTGACCTAGATAGCGGCAGCGTCATGACTTGCTGGCAGTGGGAACAGGAGTGAGCGTCGCTGGAGCTGCGCGTCGCTCCGGAGCTGGGGATGAGCCGGGTGTGCTGGGCTGAACGGGGGATGGTTCCCCGCGCTCCGCTCGTACCCGGCTCTTCCCCAGCAGCTGCGCTGTGCCGGGGGCAAGCGCGGGGACCTCGGCCTTCTCTTTCCGATGGCTTCTGAGGGACAAACGCACCTTGTGACACAGCAAAGCCATCAGAAAGAGATGGCCGAGGTCACCCCTGCATTTGTCCCACAGGCAGCAGCTGGGGAGGCACCTCCTGCCACCCCGTGCTTTGCTCTCCTTCAGCAATGAAGGGCTCTCTCAATTGTCATTGTCCCGCCCCAGGTTTTGCAGGGTTTTGCGGTGCCGTGCACCCGTGAGCACCCACCCGGGGCGTTTAATGCCAGTCCTTAGGGAGATGTGCCATGCCTTTGGGTCGGGGCAGTTGGCAAGGTTGAGGCTAAAGATGGAGCTGCTGCCCAGGTCAGGTTTTCTTCTGCTTAGCACTGGGCAAGGAGAGGCCACTGCCTGTGGCAGGTCTCAGCGCCCCAGGGGTGTCTCCTGTGATGGGATCCTCTTCCTCTGGGTGGGTGAAGCCATGTTCCTCCTCAGCGCTGGAAGTCCTTCTTGGCAAGAGGCCTGTCAGTGCCCCTCGTTAGCTGCTGTAATTGAATAGTGGCTTTCTTGGGTGTTAAGTAATATCCAGGCTGAGGTCACAGTTGCCCTGTCCTGACAACACTGGAAGTCTGCTTGCTGGTGGGGCCAAGTGATGCTGTGATACTGTGGAGTTATGGCAGTTTCTGATTGCATCGACTCGAATGTTTGTTGGCTGTTACAAGCAGTGGGATGGGGTGGTATCGGTGCCTCTCTCCAGCGAGGTCCAGTTTTATTTGAGCTTCATAACTGGGGCTGCGGTTAGAGCGCTTGGGACCCCGGGGTGCTTGCCCCGAGCCCAACTGGGTGCCCTTCAGGCTACTGGGCTTTGATTTGGTGGGTTTTGCTTTGGCCTCTTGAAGGCAGCATCTGCCCTATGGAGCCTTCAGCCCCGTTGCAGAGCAGCAGTACTGACCCCCTGCACCCCCAAAAGCACGCCGTCGCTCCTGGAGCAGCACTGCCAGCTGATGGGGTGCAATTAAGGATGCTCCACTGAGGTTTTGCTTGCTGAAACTCTACGTGGTTCTGGCCCAAGTTGCTTGAGCACCATGTTTCCAGCTCATGAGGTGCTCTCGCTTGGCACACGCCAGCAAAGGAGCAGCAGCAGCTCCAAAGCAAGGATGGCCTGGCCACGAGAACCCCGAACTGTGGGGGAAAAGGGGTGGATGAGCCTGAACTTGGCTGTGCGCAGGAGATGGTCTTTCTGGGAGGTGTATATGCCATTTTCCCCTGTTCGTGCTTCATTGGCTTTTGTGATCCTAGTTTCTCATCTTGCTGCCCGGCTTAGATTTTTTTATTTGAAACTGTCTTAGGCAAGTGCTGCACTGAGCCCCCGAAGTCCACAAGAGGAGGATGCGCTCATGTCTCCAGACGTGCGTGGGGGGAGGTTAGAAACAAGCCAAGGCTTGCGGGTTGGAGAAGGGTCTGGCAGCAGGATGCTGCCGGGAGGCCAGGTCCTCGCGCTGTGCCTGCGTGCGGAGCCGTGTCTGCAGCTCTCCAGCTCCCCTCAGGGTGCAGCAGCCCCCCCTCTTCGGCTGGCAAAGCTGCTGTCGTGGCTGTGAACGAGCTTTGGGTGCTGGCTGAGGGCAGGGTGTCCCTGGGGAAGAGGGATGGTCTTCCCCTGATCCCGGGGGCTTGCAGTAATTTCTCTGCGGTGGATTGCCTTTCCCGTGGCATCTGTCTTCCAGAGTGTTTTCCCTGCGCTGTTTGCAGTGGTGGGGAGGTGCTGAGCTTCCAGGGGGGGAAACGGCTGCACCAGTGCTGGGGTGCCCGGGGGCGGGTGGATGGCATTGCCCCCTTCCCTGGGAGCCCTGAGCCATCAGGACTGCTCTTGCGTCGCACCCAAAAAGCAGCATCTTTGAGTCCCAACAAGAGGTTGTGACCATGTCTGGGTGTCTGACCCACAGCAGGCACACATTTCCCTTCACGGTGTCAAGGAAAAAGAAAGTTTCATCCTTATTTATGGAGGTCGTTAGTCCCCACGTGTGACAGAGAGGTGATTTCTGACTCTAAGCCCAGCTCCCGTCGGCAAGTTCACGAGCGGGTGCCATGCCCATGTTGCCTGTCCGAGGTGGCCGGCAGCTACCTGTGCTGCTTTATCTCCCGCAGGCTCCTGCTTCTGGGTCGCTGTCCTGGACGGCAACGTGGTGGGGATCGTGGCGGCACGGGGCAACGAGGAGGACAACACAGTGGAGCTGCTCCGCATGTCCGTTGACTCCAACTACCGCGGGAAAGGGATCGCCAAGGCCCTGGGCCGGAAAGTGCTGGAGTTTGCCATGCTCAACAACTACTCCTCCGTCGTGCTGGGAACCACGGCCGTGAAGATGGCAGCCCACAAGCTCTACGAGTCCTTGGGGTTCAAGCACGTGGGTGTCGTCGAACATTATGCCCTGCCGGGGATGACACGCTCCTTACTGGAGAGAATGTTTTTCCAGCTCCGCTACCACCGCTACCGCCTGCAGCTGCGGGAAGAATAAAATAAAAGCCCCAACCAAACAAACGAAAAAAAAAAAAAAAAAAAATTTTTTTTTTTTCNTTTTTTTTCCCCTCCTTCTCCTTCCCCCCTTCAAAAATAATAAATTGCCCTTCTATTTCTCATCACTGTCGATTTGCCAATTTCGGGTTGAGTTTTGGTTCCCTCATGCCATCTTTTGGTTTGCTCCGTGCAGCTCGATCGTCTGGCCGAGCCGCGCTCCTTCCTCGCATGCTGTAGGTGGTGGCGCTGGGAGTCCTGCGGACCCGACCCGACCCGACCGGCGGCCTCTCCTTCCCAGGTACCTCTGTAAAGCACAGAAACTTTCAACTGCAAAATAGTACCACTGCTCCGGTGTACATAGCCGCCTCCTTTTCCAAGTGTAAGATAACATAGCGACGCATTCATAATAGCGCAGGAATATTACTTGAATGCAGTTTTCAGTATTTCATGCACCAGTAAGTAGAATATGCATTTGTCTTACTGTTATTTACTGGTTAATAGTTTTCAAAAAAAAAAAAAAAAACAACAAAAAAAAAAAAAAAAAACAAAAAACCACCAAGGTGGGGGGCCAGATCTGCCCCCCCTCCCCAACCCGCTTGCTACAATGCATGAAGAGGAAAGCGCGTGCACGCACTCGAACACACGGCACTGCCACCACGGCACTGGTGTTGCACTTTTTTTTTTTTTTTTTTTTTTTTCTCAA
>VXBH01000648.1:130254-166360 GCA_013400035.1 Rynchops niger
GTGAAGGGCACTGTAGCAAGAGACCGTGAGTTTAATTAACAAAGTTTCTGTATGGGGCACTATATTTTTAAAAGTCTTTCTATGCTGTACATTTCTCCTGAAGCTGAAATAATGTACTGTTGGTAGGGGTTTTTGTATAGTGTACAGAAATTGGCAGAATATTTTCTTGCTGCATTCAGTGATTTATTAACCGAAGTAAAATAGACAAATATAAAGTGTTAGCAAAAGTTGAAAGAAAAAAAAAACAAACCACAAAACAGTTTGTGCCTTTTTTAGTTTATTTTTCTGTTGCTATATAATCACTGCACTAAAACCTTTCCAGAAGGGAAAAAAAACAAACTAGTCTCTTAATAAGGGAGGAATATGTAAAGCCTAAATTGAGCATTGATTTTTTTTTTTTTTTTTTTTTTTTTTTTTTTTGATATTTAATTAAAAGAATGTTGCTGGGTTTATTTGATACCTGTGCCTTTGTAATAAAACTCCACATCCTGTCAGAAAAGCCAAACCTGGAATAAATCCCACCAGATCCCACAGACGCAGAAGTACCACCAGGTTACCAGTATTTTCTTTTAAAACACGTAAACCTTAACTGATGATATTACAGTGTCTGATTGTAATTCCTGTTGAGTGGCCTGGGAGAGAGGTGCTGGAATGGTGCAGCTTTCGGGGTGCTGTCTGCATTCCTCCCCCCGGGGCACGCCGGATGCCGGAGATGCACCGATAAGGACTGAGTTGTTGCCACTTGGCCGGTAGCTGCTGAGCAAATTTCTTCCCTTAACGCTTCTGCCAGTTGCTTTGTGACCGGGCTGGCTGGAAAAAATCCAGCTGGTTGCTCCCAGCTCTCCCAGGCGGGACAGCTCGTTTCTGAAGGAAAGGGCTGGCTGCCAGACAGGCTGGGTTTTCCTTTCCTCGGAAGATGGAGAGGGCTGGCGGGTGAAACACCGCTGACCCCAGCCCTGGTGTTTATTGGGATGCCCAAGTGGCTGCTGGAGCTGCACCCCTGGTAGCAGCAATGGGACGGGGGTCGGGCGCGCTGGCGCTGCTCTCCCACCCGGCGCCGCTCTGAATGGGATCGGACAAGGTTGGGCCTAAAAGCGTGGAGTGATAGTGTCATTTCGTCTGCATTCAGGGCAAGTTTGCCTAAACGTGGTAGCTCAGGAGACAGAAAGTCACTGCTGTGCATGGCCCCGGGGCCCTGCGCCATGCCAGGCTCACCCGCTGCCCCCAGGGTCNGCGTGCTGGTACCGGGGTGCAGCTCACAGGGTGATGTGCTGAGGTTGAGCTGCCTTTGGTGGATCCATCCGTCCTCTCTGCCTCTGTCAGGGTGCGCTGGTTTGAACGGCGCTGCGTGGAAAAGATCCTGTGCCCCCCCCATACTGCTTCTTGGCGAGCTGCTGCTTTCGGCTGCACCGGATAGCCGTGCTCTGCACAGCCCTGCATCGGGGCCTTCCCCCTTTTCTCTGGGCTTGAGCAGCCCCTCCTTGACGCTTCCCATCCCGGTTCGGCGGCTGGGTAGGTGCAGGGCAGCACAAGGTGGTTGTGGGTTTGGTCCCGAGCAGAAGCGTTTGTGATCTGGACCTACCCCTTGAGAGCCTGTTGCTGCTTGTTGAGTCTTAATTCCAACAGAGACTCACATCAGTGTGAGATGGGAGGGGATGCTCCTAATTTATTTTGGTGGTTTCTCCTTCCGAGGACGCTTCTAGCCGGAGTGCGGGGAAGAGTTGGAGCATCTTGGGTTTTAGCCTCAGCTGGTGAACGTAATGGCTGGTACGACTGCTTCAGATTTGGGTGTAGGATGTGTTGGAGATGTGAAGGAGCTTCCCCCAGCTGTGCCAGCTGCCTGCTTCTCCTTTGCTGTGCCCCTGGGTTGGCGCAGCCCGCTGCCCTTGCGCTGCAGGCCGGGCAGTGGCTCACGGGGCGCAGCTTCCTCGCCTGGCACCTCTCTCCTTAGCGTTGTGGCTTTTTCTGCTCGTCCCTGTGCAGTGGGCCTCGCTGGAGTGTCCTCTGCTCGGAGGGGACTGGGGCAGAGCCCTTGCTCTGGGAAGAGCAAGAGGCAGAGTGGGAAGGCATCAGATGTCATGTCCAAAAATTAAAAAAAACCTATGCATCTTTGCATTGCTGTGGCTGAGGTCCACAGCCTCAGGCCTGCCCCAGCCCTCCGGGACGTTCTTGGCCATTTCCTCGGGAGTGGGAACCCCCTGCATATCCTGAGCAAATGGTCATCTCAAGCACATGGAATATTTGGCAATAAGCTCTGTGGGCAGCTTGGCACCTGAAGGGATCCAGGCCAATAATGCTGAGCCATCAAACCCACAAAGAAGGTGGTTTCTAATCTTACTTGAAACCCTCAAACTGGTCTTTGTTGTAAATTCATGCCGTGTTTTCCCTCCATGAAGCAGACAGCACCTACAAGATGCTTAGAAATGGCAGCCCTGATTCATCTCTGCTGGGGGGTACAGAGTGGTCTGGGGCATTGCCACCAGCTGAAAGCTGTTCTTTTCCCTTTCCTCTCTGCGACCATGTGGCCTGTGGGACGGTATTTTGGAGCAAGCCTTTACCTCTCCCCACGTGTGCTCTGGGCTGTCCCCAGGCACAGGACGCCGTACCCACGCTGGGAGCTGGGCTTTCTCTTGCACGATCCATCCCCTCCCGTCCCTGCGGCACGTACGGCTCGGGGAGCAGCCGGGGAAGTCGGGGCTGCTGCGGGGCACTGCCCGCTCAGGGAGGAGAGATGCACGGCCATGGGGCACTTTGGCTGCGGGGCTTTTCAGGCTGGCCATTGCGGAAGGAGATGACTGGCAGTGCAGCCAAGCCCGTCAGGGAGAAGCAGGTTTGTTTTAATAGATGGTTGTCAGAAACAAGATGAGTTTTAACGGAGACTGTAGGGATGCTCTGTGCCCTTGGGCTCTGAGGTGCAGCAGCGCTGCAGGGTTGAGCTGGTTGCAGGGCACGATGGGGGTGGCGCGAGGCACAGAAGCAGGACCGGCGTTTGCGATGCTGCAGGGGTCGCGGCACCCCGAAAGCCAGCGTCACCACTCGCGGGGTGCAAGTCACCCTTCTGCTACACACAAGGTGGATGCACCTAAATTCTTAAAATCCCATCTTGACTCGTTTCAGCGAATGCAGGGGGTAAATGACGTCCCCGAGGCTGGGACCTGGACAGTCGTTCCCCCGCCTTTGTTCGTCCCCATGGGAAATGAGGATGATAGTTTAGGTCACAACATCTGAATGCAGTAGTCCCCGTGTAGGGGAAGCAGGACCAAGGTCGGCAGGTGGCTGTTGGGGTTGGGATGTGCCTGTTGCGTCCCGGTGCTGAGACCTGCAACGGGAGCAGAAGGTGCTCAGTGCCTGGGGCGGGGGGGAGTGTCAGGCCCTTTCCTCGCTGTGGCCAACTGCGGGAACAGGCAGTCCCGTGGCCAGAATTCCCAAGGGAACTGTGGCTTTACAAAACCTTGTCACGATCCTTGCTGCTGCCCGTTGCTCGCTGAACCGTGTCCATCCGCGGTGCAGGTCTGCTGCCTTTTAATTTGCCAGATTTGCTGGCTGAGGTGCAAATGGAGAGAGACTGACTGCAGGGATTTCCGAATTGCCAAACACACAAAGGCAGGAACCAGCTCCAGTTACCTCTGAATTAACAACCTCATGTTCAATGTGCTGGGAGCCTGTGTGGCATTAGCGCTGGTGTGATGCACTCTATTTAAAGCTTAATAAAGGCATTTTAATTCCACACTAACTGGAGTTGTGCAGTGGAATACACTGTACCACGTGAAGAAAATGAAGGGATGCAAACTGTTAAATAAGCTTTAAACTGAAAGGATAATTTTCTCTTTTTTCTTCCTCAAAGTAGATCTACAGAGAATCTTGAGCAAAAAAAGTGTGCTCTTGCATTCCTCAGTAATAGAGATTATGCACAGAGATTATGCTTATCTCCCACCAAAAAACCTGCTACCTGAGTGGCCATTTGGAGTACCTTTCATTGGAAATACCATACGAGAATCATTTCAACAACAGAGGGTTTAGTAAAAACACAGTATCATTTAAAACAGCAAGCTCGAAGTCAGCGTTTGGAGTTTGATCAGTGTGTAAAATCGCTGTTCAGTGCTGTCTCTGCATTACACGATGGTCAGCTGCGGGAGAGAGCGTGCTTTTAACATGTAACTGGTAGAGGATGGACTTACTGAGACCAAGAGCATAACAAATACATAATGCAACTGTACATTTATTTACAAGTAACACGTTTGAATGCAGAAGCAGCTACTGCTATGTAAGCGTAATGAACATATAGCTAACGTTGTTTTCAATTTCTTTTCCTCCAAAGCATAGTCCTTTTGACTTGTAATATGTATATTTGCTTTTTTTTTTTTTTAAATATAATTAGGTTTAACAAAGCATCCGTTGCTTTGTGAGTTGTACTTAACGATTGTGCTGGGCCGTTAGCTTTAAGCAGTTTGTGTGCTTGTGTTATTTTATTAAAGCAAAAGTCTTCTTGAGACAAATGCGGTAAAGGTAAAGGAAAAAAAATAAATATTTTTTTNTAAAGCAAAAGTCTTCTTGAGACAAATGCGGTAAAGGTAAAGGAAAAAAAATAAATATTTGCTAAATCGCTTACCAGAACTGCTCGTGTTTATGGCAGTGGCTTTTTAGTTCATGGGTTACAGTCTAAACTCCTGCCTAAATAGAAACTCAGATTCCCCCGAACAGCCTCTTACTCTGCATCTCTTCACCGTTGTACAAGACCGATGTGAAATGAGTCTTGTGTTTTCTATGTTCAGCATAGTATGTACTGTACTTCGTAACGGGAAGTGGCTACAAGTCCTCAAAGAAAAAACAAACATATTTTAAAACAGCAATAATTACCACTGTAAAGCAAATGAGCACGTGGGGGAGAGCACAGGGAGATAGTTAATGGTGATACCGTTAGGAACACACTGGCGTCAGTGCTGCTATTGCACCTGGGGAGCAGGATTAAGTACTAGGAAAGGCCCTCGGTCTCTGGGACTGGACTTCACCTTGGCAGAGAACTTGCCCGTGTAGGGTCCCTCCGCCTGAATCGTTTCTTCGGTGTTGTAAGTCCTGATGCAGCGCAGGTTTTTCACTGTGGTTTTAGGGGTGAGTTATCGCAAGCGCCGTTCCTGGTGGGGGAGACAGATGGAAGGAAGAGCTGTCAGAGCCACACGCAGGACGGTAGATGCTCATTGCCGCCGTCTCGTACCCCGGTGTATTCTGCTACTGCACCACGGGGGCTCAACAATAGCAGGAAATAAATTAATGTAATTTTCCGATGGAGGGAAGCAGCAGTCAGCTCTGCTGGAAAGCTGTTTGCGTACCGCCACGGCCTGTGGATGCAAACCAGTTCCTGTAGTGGGGCAGGGCGCGTGAGGAGGTGTGCGGGTTAGCCCTTCGGTCTGCTTTAGGCATTTGAGCTCCAGCCTGCCCAGCGTTATCCCGCCACGGCGTGGTCTCTCCATCTTCCACCAGCAGAGCCCCGGGAGCCGGCCAGCTCTGCGGGGCAGCGGGGTCTCCTCGGGCAGGGCCGGGTGAGGTGCTCTGGGTGAATGACTTGTAGGTACTTAAGTTCTGTTCCTGATGGCCGCTGTAACTGTGAAAATTAACCAGACCTGCTGTGATAAATTTGGTTATATAAGGTTTATTTGGTTAATTTTTTATAAGTGAAAACTGAAAAGATGAAAGAGAATTGTAATATGAAAGCAACTGCTGTAAATAATGTACGAATGAATAAAATCTAAAACTTATGTCAGTTTTTTCCTAAACTGTATTGCTGTCGAGTTACTGACACTGCAGTGTAGACGGTGCCTCCGTCTTTTCCAGCTCCCAGTCCAGCATGGGCAACCACCACTGGTTCCTGATTTCCTTGATAAAGAGGGGTAGCTCTATGTCCGTGTCATGCATGTCTTGGATTATATTTCCATGCTGTTCCAGCCCACAGCTAACACGTTTGGAGGCGCCGGTGTTCTTGGCGCTGCACATAGTAAATGTGGAGCCATGCCTGGCTGGTGCTGCCCCGCGATGGGACCCTGCCTAGCCCTGGCCACCAGGCACGGGTCTGCCTGCTTCCACGTGCCACCCAAAATCCCACCTGAGATCGGAGATAGCCCTGAGAAATGTCCCAGTGGAGCAGAGGACAGAACAAAACCAGGCTGTGTCTTTTTTCGGCCACTGAGGACACGAAGCGATAGAGTCAGCGTTATTGGTGAGGATGTTTTTGTGGTGGAGCTGCATCTGGGAGGGGTTCCCTGGGCCACACAAGCCCTTCTCTTCCCTACCCCTCTGCATTTCCTTAGATAAAAAACCAGCACGAAGGGGCTGTTCCCTGCTGTTTGGTGTTCGTCCTGCACAAGGTGCTTCTGACCGACTCTCCAGCATCTCTGTGAGGCAGGGGAGCGCCGGCCCGGTGTGAGGAGGGGAAATGGGGCTCCAGCCTTCGGTCCAATTAGATACAGTTGGAATAAACTGATGGCTGCTGAAATAGCCTCTGGGGACGCTTACTCCTGAAAAGCAGTTTTTGGTGGCAGTTGTAAGTGCTGCCAGGAGAGCCCTGCCAGCCAGCGGCCCTGGGGCACCCAGGCAAGATGCCCGCACCCCCCGGCAAAGTGGCTCTGGAGATGGCCCAGGCAGCCCCACCAGCAAAGGCACCGGGGGCCAACGCCTCCCCAGCAGCGCGGGCTGCGGCTTTGGGGCGTGCAGGGTGATCCGGCCGAGCAGTCAGGCAGCGACGTGGAGCATAAGGTTAATGCCTTTGCCATGTGGATCTGTCCCTTGTCACTTGTCTGCTTTATCCAGATGCGCAGACACCCCACAGCAGTACCTCGCTCGGAGGAGGAGTACGTAATCCACCTCTGGGATGGACAGTGATGGGCTGCAGGATCTGGGGGGTTCTGGGGGGAAACGGCTGTAAGTTCATGCATATGCACAAGCTTTATTTTATACCAAGGCTATCAAACACCCACCACCACCGCTCCAAAACTGCTCTAGTGAAACCGCAGGGAAGTGGGAACAAAAACTATTCGTTTTAGAAGGTGCATTGTAGCTGTGCCTTAAAGCACCTCAATTAGCTGCTAATTAGTCTCTAACTCTTTACTAACAGGCCACACATCCCTGTTTTAACATAAAGTTCACCGGGACAAGGCGTTTGCCCTCACGCCCTGCGTTCCAGGCTAGAGCTCATGCTCTAGATGAGACAGGACCTCATGATCCCTTCTGTTCCCCAGCACACCCACCACTTATATATACTTCAATGCCTCCTAAAAAGGCAAAGCGACCCAGCAACAGAAACGCACCCCAAGCTCTCCCCTCTGCTGTAACCGTGGCCTCCCCTCGGTGGCCTGGTGCTCTCCCAAGAAGAGGAGGGAGGCTGAGGCTGGAGCCGGGCAGGGACGCCCCCGGGACTAACAGCTGAGCAAATCCAGCCCACAAAGCTGCTTTTAACTTGACCAAACAGCCACCGAAATGTTCATCTATCCACCTATCTGTCCTGGCCCACCTTGTGCCAAGAGACAGAGCTGTTAAGTCCCCACCCATAGGTTCCCAACCACGCTCCGCCACAAGCCCACTGCTCGCCCAGGCAGCAACTTACTGCTGGCTGTGTTTTGTCTATCAATCAGGCAGGCTGAGCAAATGGTGCTGTGGCAAGCTCGGGTGGCCTCTGACTTTCCTCCAGGCTTCCCTGTGTCCCCACAGCTGCAGGGGTTGGGGTCGTTTCTTATCTAGGCTTCACCAGGAGTCATAAACTGGACCTCCATACGCTTATCTCACCAGCAAGGGCTGATGAGCAGCAAGAAGATCATGCGCCCCTACACCTTATGGTTGTGTTTCTTTTAGTGCAGGCCTGGGTGTATTCTGAGTACATCAAATAGGGTATATTTGGGATACGATGCACTTATAGCAGTGAATGTGGTGAGTGTGCTCACCACGGTGGGACACATGGTCTGGTCACGGGGCAGGACATCCACAGGCTGTGTTTCTGCTCCATCAACAGCTCCCCTTTACAAGCCATCCCACCACCACCTGCCAGTCTCAGAAAGCTCTCACAGGTCTACTTGGCTTCAGCCAAAGGAGCCACTGCTCGATCTAACAGTAGCCAGAGTCTGCTTGGAGTGCTCCTGAGGGCATGCAGGAGTCAACCTGAAGTTTTCTTCACTTGTTTGGAGTCTTTCACTCAGCTTGCTGCTACATTTCTATCTCTGCTCCCTTAAGCATCTCTCTGGTTCACAACACCACCACCACCACCTCCATTACACAAAGGTAAGTACCACAATTACCAGTTCTGTTTTAATAAACAGGAAAAACTCATGTATTCCAGCAAGGGTGAAGGTATCTCGTCCCAAAGATTATTTTTTATTGCAGTTATTTGCAACCCTACTGGCCAAAGAAGCAAAGCAAACCAGCTTCTTTTTACTGACATGTCATCTCAAGGTATGGTCACATTCCTCTGGGAAGCAAAGACCTTGGAGAAAGCTTCCTTTTGAAATGGACTCCTCACCAAGCAGGCTAAGGCACCGCAGGATGTTTGCTTGGCTCCCCGAAGTCCTCACAGCCCTCGGTTTGGCATAGCGGTTATGTGCTATTGCCAGGCTGCACTCAGGCCCTGGCAGTTCTTGCCACTAAAGTTTTCCAGGTTGATCTTCCTACGAGGTGGAATCTGTAGAGCTATCAGCTCTGTCAACAGCAATTATGTATAAAATGTTGGAATATCAACTACTGGTATGGGAGGAAGCTGGACCATGTTTATGGTCATCTGTGCTAATACAGTTGCTTGTATTTGTGAAGAGATTAACCTGTTCATTTCTTGGAGGTACATTCGGGGTTTTTTTCTGTGCTTGATTCCATTTGCAAAATCAATACAGTAAATTCAACACCTGAGGTCAGTTATAACAGAAGAGGAGTGAGCGTTGTAGAGAGATGAATCTTCTCATATGGATGTCAAAGGCAGGGTCAGGTGAGTCATTCTCTCCATTAATGACCAGTCTAAGGTGAGTCTAGACCAGCCCAGCAGCAGATGTCTATCCTAGAAACATCTAGAGATAAATCCTAACATGCTCTCTCTGTAGAAAAGCTTAATTGTACCTGAGAGCTCAGGGAAGCTGACGGGGACACAGTATCATTTTTTTCCAGCAAATATTCGCTGGGGCTTTAAAGGTAACTAACATTGTATTCAGTCACCACAGCTTAAAGCCTTAACAGAGCTTAACTATGCTCCTGGTTGTTCAAGAACCAAAGGCTTGGTGCTGTGGTAAAGACAATTTACTTGCAAAAGCTCAGTTGGTCATTAGTCTGGTCTAGCTCCTACTGCATTGATTAGCTGCCTTGTGGTCTCATCTACTAAAGGTGTGTGAAAATCAATTGCTCGCCACTAATGTTACAATCGAATTACTTAGATTTTTTTTTCCTAAGCAGGAAAGAACTGACAGAGTAGGAAAAGAAGAATAAACAGCTGTTTTGTGTTTCTTGGCAGAGAGGTAGGTGGGATGGAAGAAAGGGAGACTACAGCAAACGGAATGACCTTTTACTCCTCTTTAATTGCTGTATGTTATCACTCATATTTTATCTTGCAGCAACCCTGAATAATAGCCATTAAAAAATCAGGATCATTCTTTCAATTCAGCTGTTTAGCGACAACTTGTGTTTACATCTGGTGGGCTTATTTGTAAAAACAGAAGCTTCTAAGAAGCCTTCTAAGCTGAAGAGACCTTGCTTCTCAAGTACAGGAGAGAAAGGTCTGTATGATGAGATAGGCTTCCAAGATTAATCTTTTGTGCCCTCTTCTTTGTGGAAGGGTAAAGAAAACAAAGAAAAAAAAAAAAGTAGATACTTAGTCTTACAGGTTGTGACTTCTTTAGTAACATTTTAAGGAACACAAGAAAAAGCTAGAAGCCAGTGGCCTGTTAAAAAAACCTTTAAGTAATTGTGCACTAGGAAGACATTTTGGCAGAGCATCAAGGGGAAGAGGAAGACGGTTCGGTACTGAACCAGGACCCACCAAGTGGGTCCCAGGGAAGGCTGTTCTCACTAACAGCATCAAAGAGTATTTGAGGGAGGGATGAGCAAATGGTTACAAATGCTTGTTCTTGGCCTTTGCCTAGTGTGTACGGTGGAGAACTGTCTGTTCTGGTGTCCCAACAGCGATGAGTTTCTCCTCCCACTCTTAAAGGCTGGGAGGTCTCAGAGCTACTGCAGTCATTAGAAGGGGAAGGTCAAGCCTTCAAACCCAAGAAGATCACACCAGAAAATGAATTTAGGATTGGATGTTCTCCTCAAATATGGATTTTCTTTCTTTTTTTCTTTCTTTCTTTTTTTTTTTTTTTCATGGATATAGAGGAGCTGAGCAATCCAAGAGGTGCTTGCAGGGTAGTTAGTCCTGTTTAGTCCGACAAATGCCCCCGCCTTGAAAAATGACCTTGTGCTACATGTAAAAACTGCACAAATACCTTAATTTTTGCTCCAGCTTAGAAGGTAGGCGAGAGGACCCAAACCCAGGAGACTTTGTGCCAAGTGTCTTGAAGCTGAATTGCATGGCATATGCTGGGGGAGCAGGGTTACGTCTGCCACTGCGGATGCCCTAAGGCAAAGGTTCTCCGGCTAACACTGTAGGTAAATCCCATCATGAGTATAACCAGAGACAAACGCATGACAGAGAAGCAGTTCTTTTCATTTTAGTGCAGTATATCCAGCAAAACATCACCTAAAATAACTTTGAGGTTAACCACATGGAAAAAAAAAACCACATTACATTTTAATGCGATTCTGCCTCACATTGCAAAGATTAGCTTTCTGTTCAAAATATTCTCTAATGCAAGAATGAGGCCTAAAACAGGCTTTTCATTATTATTAACCTGTGTATGTATGTCAATTCATCTGACAAGTCATAAAAATATGTGTATTTCTATAACAAAGCTACCATTTTTTCTCTTACAAATGCACATTCTCTTACAAATGTGTATTATACATACACCTCTCCCATCGAGTCCACTGGAAGAAAGAACCCAACTGGAGCTACTCCTTTTGCATTGCGAAGTGTGGTGAATGGGGTCCAAATGACAGGGAAAATTATACTGACCTGCCACTACCTCCATTCCCACTAAGTTTTGTAGGTGTTATACATACAGAAGAAAAAAATTAGCTCTGTTCATCAGATTCTGTTTCAGATAATGTTAAGTGGGACGTCAGTGTCCTGGGAAGGGTGAGGAGCTGAAAAAAGGGTGAGCAAATGAAAAGAGGAAAAGCCTTGCAAAAAAGAAACAAAAAAGAAAAAGAGGAAAAAAAATTACCCTGAAAACTAATTTCTACAAATGTAATAGCGTGAAAACTTTCCAGTAGCTGATGTGCTACTTTGGTTCCCAGGCAGCAAAAACTTGCAGGGCTGGCACTTGGGCACATTAAACTGCAGCAAAAATGTCCTTGATATGCCATTAAATTTCCACAAGGCTGAGGTGTTTCTCACTGACGCTAGGTCTGAACCTTTTTATCATTGCAATATTAGTCTCCTAAATGTCAGATCATACCTATGATTATCACACACGAACTCCTTCAGTCTGGCCATTGGGAGGAGAACTGCAATTCCCCTTTGTGCTTCAGGTACATGCAGTGTTTAAAACCAGTCCTTGAGATTTTGGGCATCCTGGCAAGATTCCCCCACTGTGACTTGCAGAAATACTGCATTTAGCGAAGGCAGATGCTGGTTTTTCACTGTCATTCTAACTGAAACACAATAGATTTTGATATGAATAGTAATGCTCTCTAGAAATTCAAAGGACGTGATCAGTTGGCTAAACGGAAGGATCTCGTATGATTTGAGAAACCCTATGTTTAGACGACCTGAAGTGAGCCCAACCAGACTGTGTGTGTTGCTCTGGGAGAGCTAATAAGCTGGAGAGGCAAGCAATATTGTTGTCTTCTCCCTTACTCTCACGCTGAGTCATTTAGGTTTAGTATATGTTATGTTTGCATAGCAAATGTAGCAAGTCACACAGATAGCTTGAGCACTTGCAAGTTATGCAGTCTAAAAAATAAATAACCTTTCCCCCTAAGGCATTGTTTGTCTTCCTAGACTCTGAATATGTCTGAAAAGCACAACTCAATCACATGATTATCTGCTATTTCTACAATAGCCTTTTAATTAATATCAGTGTCATGACACCTCTGGTCCTAGGATTATGCTTATGCAGAATTAAAAATAAAGATTTTAATAGGACAAATAATAGTGAAATGAGCAGGGTACATGATAAATCAGTCCCTTTGTCATTCACTTAAGCAAAATTAATCAAAACACTTCAATATGCTAATAAACTGCAAAATTATTCATTGAGATGGTTTGTTCCTTCATCATGTCATAGTGTCAAAGGATTTGTCACCAGTGCTTCCGCACAGATTTTCAGTATTTTTTGCATATGTAAAGAAGTCTTAATGGAAAACAGCACAGAAGCTCAGGCCCTATAAAAGGCCATGTCAGATGTGTAAAAGCTGTAAATTTAACATACTTCAAGCATGCTAATATAGAATAATATATCTAACTCTGTCTTATTTTCCTTCCTCTACTGGAAAAGTCAGTCTTGGAAAACTCAGTCTTAGAAAACTATTTTTAAAAGTTGTATGATTAAACTGAAGAAATATTTTTTCATCGCTGTGCAATAGCCTAATACTTTTGGTATTTAAACCACTACATGTTTAGTTGCAGGCTATAAAGCTCATTCTATAAGTGTTCAGGTGACTGGCCAGAGGCTGCAGAGCTATTGTTTGCAGTGTTGTCTATTATTGTATAAAATCTGTGTTAGGGGAAGAATGAGGTCAAGGTAAGGAACAACGTTCAAGATTGTTTCTTTGTTCCACTTTCACTAAATTAGAGAATGCTACACACATCTGTTTACATTCACTTTACTGCTAATAAGTTTAATAAAGGTTGTGTGATTTACACGTTATAGATGTGATGAAGACAAGTTCAAGCCACTTTCGCTCTAGTGCATCTAGCTCTGACCGAGATGGTCTAAACCAGAGTGGTCATAGCTGCGATGCACTCTGAAGAGTGACGTTCCCCAACACATGGTTAATTCTGACAATCACATGCATTTTAAGAGACGAGCCAGAGTATCTTTGCCTCTCTTCCCTCCTTTCCTTCAGGAATACCCATGGAGTGAGGCTCTAAAGGGATTCCTCTGGCTCTATGAATCCGAAGGAGGTGTTACAGCAGGGAGGTAACATGGCGCACAGCTTCCTACAGGACCGTCTCTGGAGTACTTGCCTTCACGAACAGCTTTTGCGCCCAAGCTGTGCTCTCTGCTGTTGCAACACCACTAAGCTAACAAAACTATATGAAGAATGACTTCTTGTTATGAGCATGAAGGCACCTGTTGAAATTCAATATATTAATTTCTTGGTTAGCTTACTGGGACATGAAGTTCTTGGAAGTGAGATACCTCTCAGTGTTATTTTCCTGGTAAAATGTTTTAATTAAAGCAAGCCATTTAGTTCCTACTTTTAATTATTATTTCTGGGAGTGCTACCAGGGTTAGACATTTAACTTGTAAATGCCAAGCGTTTTGTCTGTCCTGCTCAGTCTAATAAGACCTATTTATGACTTCTACCTAAAATCCATCCCAATTATTGTAAGCCCAGGTCTTCAAATGGGTCAACTCAATTCCAGCCCTCACTTAGTTTGCAAACTGTGATGAAGAATCTGTTTTGCTCTAGCACTGGAGTCCTTTGGGGTGGACCATCAAAGGTCACATTCAGCGCAGGTGACTCCAAAACAGTCTCTAGAGACAAGGCATGTCAGAGTCTAAGGAAAACTAGAAATACGAGACAATTTCCCATAAAATCTATTTGATACAGCCTGCCTTGGTAATAGCTTCATGCTTGTGTCCTGACTACCATCATTGCCAGAGGCTGCACTTTCACAGTCCTGTGCCATACCCTGATGGAATGACAGGACCACTCTATTGTTCCACAAGGAACTGATCTGAAAACCTTGTTTCTCTGTAAGAAAAAATCAAGATCTATCTCAACGTACATTGTGAGGAGGACTATCTTGGCCTTTAAGGAATAAGGTGTCTGGAAGAGTAGTAGTGTACAGACCTGATGGCTCAGATGAAATTTCAAACAACCTCAGGCAAGAAATTGTGATGCACTTCAAGATACACGCTGGGAGAGCTGCTGTAAATTGTATATTGCGGTTCTTCTCTAAACCTCTTGCAGATGCTAAAGCTACAAAGCAGTCTTGAGACTTTGGATCCCTGCACTGATGTCCAAGTTCAAAGTTATCAGTACCAAAGGGTTAAAAACCTTCCTGTTGCTTAATTATGGGAAGCAGAAAGACATAGGCTTCTTTATAGCATCTTCATGCCTTCTGAGTTCAGTCTTTTCCATGCGGGTTTCCTTTATCCTCTGCTTTACCAGCTGGATTCTCTCATATCACTAGTCTTTGGGGAAGGGAACACACATTTTTCAATTGCATCTCAAGAAGGGTTTTCAAAATCGACTTTTAGTCCAATAGCCTTATGAAACAGGCAACACGATGGCTTGTTTCCCCTTTTCTCCAAGGCAGGGAAAGGAAATATTTGGAGATTAAACACTCAGTCTATAATGCGAGGCTCATGTAGGCAGTAAAAGAATTTCAGTTCCACAGCTTTGTCACTATTACTAATGTGTTTAGCATCACAAACAGAACAATACTTTAAGCTGGCAGATTTGGAAAAAAACCCAAGTAGAAAAAGAGACCTTGCTGTTGCTGGGAAAGGAATGTCCTTGGGCTGACAAAAAAAAAAAAAAANAGTCATTGGCAACTGTTAGGTACAGAAGTATCAATGAGCAAAAAGAGCAGGAAGTGGATTGGGACAGGAAGCAAATAACACCTACTGCTAAGACAATTTATTAAAAGAACTGAAATAACAGGAAACTAGAAATGAGTTTTAAGGCCAAGAGATCACACAAAAATAGCTTAAATGCTCACTCAAGTCAGAAGAGAATGGAGAGGAAACAGGGACGAGAAGGTGCACCCCTGGCTCTGTATCATTAGTGTGGAGCACGAAGAAGGAAATGGAGGATGCATAATGCAGGAGTGGTGTTAAAAGGAAAAAGCCTTCCAGCTCAAGGGAAAAAGACGTGCATTTCGATGGGCTGTGCCCATGAGCAATTACACAACAGAGAGTTAATTCTGCTTTGTTTTGCTTTACATACACTGACATGTTTAAAACTGTGAAGCATTTCCCCAGATTGGAGACTGGAGACAGGGTCTAGGCTCTCCTGTGGGATTTGGAGGCTGGACAGTTGTGCTCTTTTCTTTTGGGTTTTTGGTTTGGTTTTTCTTGAGCTCTCTTTGGCAGAGTGAATATTGATCAGTTCGCATACAGTGGCCAGCCCCAAGAGGGAGCACAGAAAGCTCCTCAGCAGAACTTCCTGTAATCCAGTGGTTCATGCATTCCCATGGATGATGAAAGCCTTTCAGGGAGAAAGGTTTCCTACACTTTGTAGATAAAAGGACAGGAGCAGCAGCAACATCCATTGCTCTAGCTGCCTTTTGAACAAAGGAACTGCCTCCTCCGTGTTAGAACGAAACGCCACGAACATCAGTCGTAAGGCGGTGAACTCAGAGGCGGCATTTAAATCCCAGAGGGGCAGAATCAATCACACTTCCCTGTGCAGAGATTTTTTTCGTGCAGGCTGCTTAGGTATTCAGAGGGCTGGCAAACACGAAAGAGGTCTTAGGCATTTTATGGAGTGCTAAGTGTATATCTGATCCTAAAAATGCTACGTGACACTAACAGTCTGCCAGCTCCTGCTACTCCTGCCAGGCTGAGTGGTGCTGAGTAATCCTGATATTAACAGCTGATAAAAAGAGGGGTCAGTAGTTCATTCAACCCAAGCTGGACTTCTAGATAAGCAAAGATAAATTGCCGAGTTCCGTAGGTCGAAATAACTGGAATAACTCCCTGTGTGGCAAGGATGGATGCACCAAACGCATGAGCAGGAAAAGGAGTGCTGGGTCTGGGGGAGGATACACAAATGCAGTTTATGGCTAACTAGAAGTGTAAGGTGCACTGCATTGCACACAGCGGAAGCAAAAGCTAATACATTTCAGATTGTGCCTCCCAGGTCCTGAGGGCTTTCAAAGGATCCATCCTCATGCTCACCTTTGAATGGATCACAGGTGTGTAGTTTTGCTATTTCCATGCTCTGCCCAACGAAGTGACAGCAATGGTTCTGAATGGACTCTACAAACAGAAAAAGTTCAGTGTTTCTGGCTGAAAAGAGGGAAAAAAAATCAACACGTAGATGCCCCATGGTGATGTTATGAGCTCTACTAGATGCACCACATGTAGTATTTGGTACTATGAGCCTTTATGCCCATTTTGTGATTTGAGGTTGCAGAGGCATATTTTTATCAAAACTGAAGCAGGGGAAAAAACATATCTCTAAAGTCAGAATGGTGTACCTTAAAAATATTAGGATACATGGAGATCATATTTTAAGAAATTTAGGTGTTGCCCAACATAGAAAGAAACCCAGCAATTTCTAATGGAAGACTGATGATCACAAACTACTCCCTGCCCAGTCTGAAGAAGCTGTCTGCAAATCAACCTGGGAATAGTGTTTTCTGTCTTTATGACTTACTGACCTTGTCACTTGTTACTAGGGAAAAGACCCTAATTTGTACTTAAATGTGTTTAAATAATTATACAGTTTGATGTTACAGGTAAAAGGGGTGACACCGGGTAAGGGAACATGTCAAAACCTCAACCAGCTGAACAGCAAGTCAGGTACAAAGATACAGATGCCTCTGGGAGTTTCACCTTACCCAGCTCAAGATGCCTCCTTGAGACTTGTGGAAAGGACCGTGGTCACCAGCCCTCAGCCAGTGACCACCCATCCTGTCCAAGAGCTTTTTGATCAAGACGTGCCCATTTCAGTAATGCATAGATGCAGTCATTCCTGTAACAGTTTATCCATGAGGAACTGGCAATGAACAGTCACTGGCAAGTAGGGAGATGTGCAGGGAGAAAGGAAAACAACAAAAAGAAGCCTGGAGAGCTTGAACACAACTATTTTTTGCTTGATCAAAAGAACAAGATCCTTTTAAGATCAATGGTGGGTCAGAAGAAAACCCCTAATCATTTTTTTTTCAGTATGAAGAAAACATCCATCTGCACTAGTTGAGAAGGACTCCACCAGAAAACTCCCGTTTCTCCATCCCCGAAAACTACAGTGATTAAAAAATATCAGTATGGACTCTTTCCCTGATGCAAATTAGAACCTGACACTGTCAAGTAGACTGCAGAGCTGGACTGGGTGGGTTTCTAGCTGGGAATAACTCAGCAAGAAAGCGGAGTCCTTCAGATCTGCTACTGGTGGCCACTTAGACTCACAGAATAATTGAGGTGGGTACAGATCTCTGATGGTTGTTTACTCCAATCCCCAGCTCAAAGCAAGGCCAACTTCAAAGATGGGTATGGCAGGGAGCTTTATTTCTGTTTATTTAGTACAGAGCCTGTCCGGACCTAGTGAGATGCATTGGAAGCACCATCATTTTGCATCAGAGATGTAAGCTAAGGGTCTGATTTGCTGGTGTCATTGAAGATCCAATGGCACCTTTTCTGATGCTATGTGTACAGTTCTCAAGGCCTTAACCCCAGAAGCCAGAACCAGAGTTGGAAAGGATCCCAATGGGCTGCTCAGCCACTGTTCTTGGCCTGAAGCAGGATCAAATGAGCATAAGTATACTGTGACACATACTTGTTTATCCCATTCTAGAAATTTATAGTACTAACAATCCAAAAGCTCTGTTCAAGTCCATTCAAATGCTTAATTATCACTAACATTCTTTAGAAAGGCTTGCTAAACATCTTCTCTAGTTTTACCTTGCTGAAATTTAAGCTTCCATCTTCTCATTCTGTCTCCAGGGGACCCATAGAGCAGTTTATTAGCATCTTTATGACAGTCCGTTTCATACTGGATGATTGCTTTTAGATCTCTCCTCAGTCTTCTCAAGGTTAAATGACTTAAATGCTTTCAGTCTTTCCTCACAGGTGATATTGCTTATAGCTCTGGTCACTCTTGTTGCTCTCCTACGGATTCCTGTTGCTCCACATCTTTTCCGAAATGCAGTTCTGAAAATTGGGCAGAGCACTCAACTGAGCCCTTGTTGGAGCTGAAGCGAGTGGAGGGATTGATTACATTTGATATATTCTTGATCATGACTTATATTCTTGATCACGACTTATATTCTTGGTCACTATGCGAACACCTACAAATCCCCAGGTCTTTTCCTGAAATTGATACCTAACTGTCTGTTCCCTATGGTTTGGGAAATATGTTGCCTACATTTGGGTAGCTAACTGGTTTTGCTCATGTGTGAAGCTGTGCACTCACCCTCACTGCATCGCTTCTTTTTATTCATTTTATACTATCATTCCACTGTATTAAATTCCTTTTGAATTATAAAAACTGTTGGCCAGAAGGATTTGAAGAAAGATTTAAATTCTACAAAAGCAATATAAACAAGATGCAGAAGCTTCCCAGAAAAGAAAGAGATGACTCATTGTCAGAAAGATATTTGGTTTATTGTGCAATTAAAAATGTCTGAACAATGAATAGCCCAGACTAGAGGGGTAAGATGAATTGAAGAGGTGACTACTAACCTGATTACCAGTGAATGGAAGGTGTTAGGGGATATGGAGAATGCCAGGAGAAGGTTAAGGTTTAGGTCCCGTATGAGAAGAAAGGAAAGGACTAAAAGCTATTCAGCTCCAAAAGAAAAATCAAATGTATCACAAGCCATAGTATCAGAAACAGCACAACACGGCCAGAGAATTTGACTAAAGCCCAACATTTACAACACTTTTTTAACCTCATCTGTGACCCACAGAGGCCCCAAGGGAAGGTGTTGACTTCTCCCAGCTCATTTGTTACAAAAGCTCATTATATTTAAAGGAAAACCTCCCTGGGAAGCATATTTAACTTAACATCACAGTTCGAGTGAATGAATGGGAAGATAAACAGACATGGGGATTGCTGGCAGGCAAGTAGGGTGGCCCAGCTTTCAAACTGCTGCAGAATTTATTCGTTGTGAAGAAATGAAGTTCTTATAGGTGTCCTTCACGTGCAGTTTGGAGACAATCATCAGTCTGAGCTGGCTTTGGGGCACAGCTTAGAGCTGAAAAGAGAAAGAAAAAAAATTCTGGCAGAAGTCTTGAGGAGAGTTGTTGTCTTCACCTAACCAGATACCAACAAGACATTTAGGATAAATCAGCAATGAACTAATTTCTGGACTCAGCTGGATGTGGACTAATGGATCAGTGCAAAGAGGCCAAGGTAATCCAGGCAGATATTTAATTTTGCCTCAGCCAATTCTGTACAGAAATGCAGTCTAACTAGCAGACACTTGTGGGGAGGATGGAGGGTGATTCTTAGGAGCCTGTAAGTGTAGTTCTGTGCTTAACACACAAATTGGAAAATGGTATTGTAATCTGATGCATGACACTTCTGAATAATTAGAAGTGAGAAATTCAGTGCGCACAGCAGATGAATCTGCCAAAAAATGAAGGGGGGGGAAAAAGAGAGAATTTCTACATTCAACTACAGTAAAAATATAGTTAGCCAGAAAATAGTCTCCAAAATGCTTTAAATGCATAAAAGCCATGCCAAGTGGTACAGGAAAGCAAGCTGAGGGCACAAAGGTTAGAGGTAGAAAGTTAAGCAACTTATTTTTTTTTTACCTTGTGGACAATTAATAGTGTGAGTTTTACTACCAGTAATAATAGTATTTTTGCACTGCGGGGGATAGATTGGCAATTATTAAATTATCAGTGTAGATAGCAAAAGCCGAGGACGAAAGACTCTAAAAATTGTCCAACTAATTAGCCTTGAATGGAGAAGGTGACATGGAAAAATGCACAAAAATGTGTAACCATTGCCTGGAAATTGGACCTCTAGAATTCAAAACACATGCAGAGAGGATAACAAAGTGCCTGGACTTACTATGGATAATAAAGACATGCTTGATAACATGAGAGGGTCTTACAAAAATGGGTGGTAGAAGTGCACTTCAAAAGCATCTCAAGAGAACCAGCTGATTGTAGGCTACTCAGTAGAGAGGAGTCGATCAGGCTGAGGAAGTTTCCCAGGAAGGCAAAGACAGGACATGACTGAAACTTATTTTAAATCCCAGAGACACCCTGCCAACTAAAACTATTGCAGCATAGCAGAAATAAGAACTGATTCCTTTCCATTCCTTGAATGTTTCTGACAACCTGCTAATACCAAAAGGAAGTATGCCAGCCAAAAGTGAGCCCGTGAGCCAGGGAATATAGTAAATGCTGGCACAGAATGAGGCAACACAGGTGGGAAGGAGGGATGAAATCCCAAAACATTTCTGGGGCTTCTGGTATGGCACTGCATATTTTAATGCAGTACAGCAAAATATTTGATGGGAATTTCTGATTTATCTATCAACCAGATGACTGCTGTTGTCCAACTGAAGAATGACATAGGATCATAGGAAAATTCAGGCTGGATGGAACTTCAGGAGTTCTCTAGTCCAACCTCCTGCTCCAAGTCAGGTGAGCTATGAAGTCAAGACCAGGTTACTCAGGGATTTATCCAGTCTGGTCTTCTAATGGTGAGGCATGAAGAGATGTTTTAGGCCATTGAGGAAATGTAACAGGAAGGCATAATGCAACCTTCAACCCATTCTTCGGCCTCCTTTTCAAATCAGATTAAACAAGAAAATGAGATAACAGCTTCTGTGAACTCCCCAAAATGAAATGAGTTTACTTTTAAGGGCTTTTTTTCTATCATTTCCAAGAGCAAATTGTGTCCTGGATGCTCTAGCAGATTCATTCTCTTAATCGACTCTCAGTTTTCAAAAAACTGAGAGGTTTTTTTTTCCCCCCTCGCATTTAAAATCTTTTTCTCATAAAATCTGAGACCAGTGTTTGAACTATGGTTATTATCACGATCAAGACCAGAGTCCCGCTGCTTCACAATGGTATGTGGACATTAAAAGACAGAAGTCCTGAGCAGATACGTGTTGGTCATGCCATGACCATGCAAATGCCAGCAAATAACTGTGCTGTTCCATTTCTCACAGACACTGAGTTAAAGTTATTTTGAATAGTGTTCCTTCCCCACTACTCCACATGGCAAATGAAAAGTTTTACACATGATCTCAGTGAAGATTCAGGACACCAAAGACACAACCAAAATTGAACCCAAAGACACACATCAGTTTAAAAGGGGTTATTATTGTATTCAGAGAATGAATTGATGAAATTTCTGCCCACAGAAGATAACTGAAGCTAAGCAGAGCCAGCTCTTCCCCTCTCCCCATATATTCTGCGATCTCCCACAGTACTTTTGTAGGGTTGTGCACTTCAAACAGAAGTTTTGTTTCTTGCTCTTCCAATACCTCTTCATAGGTTGTGGGAAAAAGGGAATCATTTTAGAGATCAAATTGAGAGTTTTAAGGATTGAAAAGGTCTCTTATGATTGCTCCTGTTCCAGTCTACCCACATTTTACAGTCCATTTCAGGCAGAACCAAAATAACTTGAAAAGGTGGTCATTTATTATAATAAGGGTCTTGAGTTCTCTGGTGTGAAATTATTGTGCCACCCAAAAAGAATTCCTGGCAGTCATCAAATACAGAATATTTTCACCTGTATTTATATTTGGGAGGAAATCTGTGGTCAGGACTGGCCTTGCTTTCCTATAATGGCTCTTTAGATTCAGGTATGCTACAGGGTAGCTCGCCTAGGGTTTGGAAATACTGCATTACCCTGATTTATAGTTATACATAGATCGGCACACAAGCATGGTAAAACTGATGCCTTGTCCAGAGGACCTTGTTGGAAAATGAATTGCAAACACTACCCTATCTCAAGCAGCTTGTTCAAGGAAATTACTGCCATGCTAAAGAGATATATACTTCTGCAGTTCCACAATTTGAAAAATACAACTGTTTCCAAAACCTATGTTGCCATACAGGGTGGAAGGCAGTGGAAATGGATTGCAAAGTAAAAGAAACTGTCCCAAAGACTCAGCACTCTTCTCAATGTCTGGGGTCTTATGAGTTAAAAACTGAGGAATTTCGAAGCTAAAGCACTTCAGTGAGGTCTGAGAAATCTAATAATCCACAAATCTATACCTTAACACAGTAGCACAGGGCAGATAGTCAAGACTAGATACTCACCTGGCTATCCAAGGAGAACAGAACCAAAAGATTGGAGAACACATCCCAGTTTTTGTAATTCATATTACGGCAGATGCTGGTTACATGTACATCAAAGAGCTCTTGTCTTCACCTAGCTATGTCATAAATCTATATATGATAATTTGCTCACAGGCTACCATTAGAAGAAAACACAGTTTCTTTACTGGAGAATCTGGAGCACTGGAAAGATACCCTGAGTTTATGGTCTGCATCTTGCAAGTTGTGAAGACACAAATTGCACCAAGTCTTGAGATCTTGGTCATCAACAATCCCCCAAAATTATGCCAGTTTGCCTTTTGCCCTTATACCATTGTATGCACAATGAGCCCTCGGACACGTGTGATAAAGCAGTGCCTTTACTGCTTGGTTCTCTTCCTTTCATTATCTGACTCTGGAAATCTAAAACCAAGAAGAAAAGTTGTAAAAGCAAAAGGGGCAAATCTGGTGCCCAGAGGAGCTCACAGTCCCTCTCTGGGACACGAGGAGAACAAAATATTAACTTTGCCCAATGTATGACAACCAATACAAAGTACATGTGTCCGGGGGACTGTGACTGACAGTCCTTTGTGAAGGGCTGTTTGAAAATTTGTTCTGTATGGTGACTACTACATACTTGAAGAGATGTCAATTCACAGGACAGGGTCAACATTCTTTATGTTCTTAAATGTGTATTTGTTTTTTGTATTGCCTAGTATTGTTCAGGACTTGAAAAAATACACTATGTATCTAGTTTAAAAGTATGCATCCTAAGAAACATACACAAGGTGGAAATCAGTTGGGAAAGGTATAAAAAAATATTGCCTTCTTTCATACAGTAGTAAGGTTAGCAATGTCGGCTTAGAGAAGCAAGGCTTAATTAGTACAGGCCTCCTGAAAACAGTAGGTCCTCAAGAGGAGTGAAACAGATGAGACAATAGAACATTTCACACTTATTCAATACCATTGCAAAGACAGAAGGCTTGAAAATAATGGCAAAAAGCAGCAGAAAATTTGTGCAACCTCTTCTCTGTTGGAAAGGCGGAATCAGACCCTCTGCTCACATGACCTGGCACAGTGTCACAGCCATGCAGGCCAGATTGTCCTCCGACCAAAGAGCTGACCCTCAATTAATATGTACAAGGTTCTGACTTTGCTGACATGACCACTGCTGATTTTGTAACTACGAGAATAAATTTTTAGAAATGACTGAATCACTTCAGCTGACAGGTTATGTATGATTAATATGCAACATAATAAAAAATTGTTTAATAGTTTAATGCCTTTAAGCAAAATGCAAAATTGTTTAATGATACAAATTAAAACTGCTGCAAAATCTCTGTAACTATACACTTTTAAAATTTAGATTATATTACTTTTATCATTTGAGGTCTAATGCTGAAAGATACTGAACACCTCTTAAAAGTTTTGTGCTTGACTTCAACTTCTAAATAATTAGTAGACTTTGAGGACAGTTTCATATTCCACAAGCATGGAGGCAGAGTCTGGCAACAGGGATGTTATGAAACAAACTCATGTAAAGAATAAACTCTACAGTAAAACAAAATATCAATAACAAATCCAAACATTAAAGTAGAAACCTGAAACCTAAAAAGTATAAGGCTGGATCCTAAAATTTACCTAAACAATATTTAGCAATACATCAGTAATAAAAATGATAGATTAGGCAAAACTATAATACTTCCTCAAAAGTATGCTAAGGCTACAGCGTACAAACTGAGTTTGAAATCAGTTGAATTGACAACAATCTGGTTATTTTTAATGCATTAAGGCATCCGGTTTTGTTTACCTGTTTTGTTCCAAAATCCTAAATACAAATTAAGGTGAAGAGTCTTTACTTCCAAAGAACTCTTTTTCTAAGTCTGTGGAACATGGCATTTAATACGTGATGCAAACCAAGCAGCCGCCTTCTACTCGCAAAATATAAAAGCAGCTGAACACAACTTGCTGATACAGTTCAAATAGTGCCAGATCAGAAGTATTTTTACACAAGCATTTCACAAAATATTTAACAGTAAAGTCTAAACATTCATCTAACTCAAATATATTTGTCATGTTCCCAAAGGGTTAATATTGTCTTGCTTCATTTCTTACATGTAGTAATTTAGCTCTGAACAAAAGCAGCTCCCTGCTGGTTACCTTGGCTAAAGGAAACACAATGAACTGGTAAAAACCAGTTTTATCTCACTGCTGTTGCCTAGGGCTACAGACAAAATGAAGTAAAAAAATTCACATGCAGAGTATTAGGTGCTTATGAAAGATCCAGCAGCGCTGTTGCCTAGTGATTCAGTGAGGAATCAGCATTTGCCAATGAGGTGTAGGGGTACTGAATAACATTCCCGATGACTGCTTTACATCTCCTGCAATTCTGTCATACACCCCCATGATTTCCCAGTGGTAAGAATCACTTTCAAGGGAACCTGTCAGGAAAAAAAGTGAAAATTTAAACAAACAAACACATCGCATATAGCAAGATTACTATTTTTGCTTTTCCCTTTGGATGTTGATACTGCTCTAGATTGCATACTTATCCAATATGAAATGTTCTTCATATCTATTGATACTTAATTATCACTAAAATTTTCATTAAAATACCGTAACAATTAAGACCAACCTTCAGTTTTGAAATTGCAAATACATGTTATTGAACTGCATGGAATATGATAAAACAAAATTAATCTTCTTACACTTTTCAAGAGCCACAAAATCAGAGTGTTTATAATCACCAACTTTGTCAGCAATGCACAAAGATACTAGGTTTATTTTACCATCCAGTTTTCCAGTTCTGGGTTATTTTTGTTGTTGCTTTGGTTTTATTTCAGTTTGCTTTGCAGTTACTTGTGCTTTGTTACACAGTAGATTTTCTGACATGAAAGGTGCCTCATTAGCAAGGACTATATTTTGGAAAAGAAGCTACTTCAAAGATAAAGCATCCTTTTCCTCAAAGAGGAGAAGGAAATCTCTCCCCATTAAGACTATATGTGTGCTCTACTTTAGTGACATTTTCCTCCATATTAAAAAATAATATTCATATTACCAGAGCACATAATACATATTTAGTTGAAGCAAGTGTGTGAAGAACAGGAGGGGCATTTCACAAAAAATCTTTTCATCTTCAACATCTCTAATCCTAAAAGACATATTCTTACTGTATAGAAGGGTAAACAACATGAACAAAAACACAGATCTTTTACAAAAAGATCACTCTCAATTTCTTCTCTGAGATCAAGCTGTTGGTACTTTTCCATATGGCCTCTGCCATCGATCCGTTCATGATGCTTCAGAGGAATATGAAGTCTCTTCATGATGCACATAATCTAATGCGCAATAGGAGTAGAAGTATGTCATGACCCCTTCAGTAACTTGCTCAGGAAAAGATGACCAAAACAAGGGTAATAAAACATGTATGTCCAAATACTTCTACTGCATATTAAAAAGACCTCATCTTTGAAACCCCCAGAAAACTACCTATTGTCCAAGAACGTGTTTCTTTTCACCTAATAAAACGTAGCTGTCATTTAACAGATAATTGCTGTTCTCATAGGAATGACATATTGAATCCATTTGCTAATGCATCAAAATGAATTTGTCAGGGTATGATAGTAGACACCCTAGACAGATGTGAAAGAAACTGTGTGTTTCATACTGAGATGGTGTGTCCCATTTTGTCCACAGGACATGAAAACCTTCTGCCAGTTCGTGGTTAGTCTGACATACGTAACACTAAAATGATATTCTGCCCATGTAACTATGAACACTCTCATTAACCATGTAAACATTTGTCTGTCTCAGAAACCTATTAAATTGTTCATATTTTATTTCATGGCAACGACTTCCTCAGGCAAAGTATGAACTATGTTATCTCTGACAAAGTCATCAAAAAGAGTCTCCTAAAACTATCAAGGAAGGACTACAGTGTTGCTATTAACTTTATATACTGTCAATAATACCGTATTTGGTTATTTTAATGAACCCTACAGCAGCACAAGTGCCAGGTGTCTAATACTGTAATTAAAAATATTTAGATGTAGTCTACCTGGTTCTTTTTTCCAGGAATTTGTAACACAAGAAGCTAGGCAAGAACACATGTACAATGTAATCAACCTATAGAAATGCAGCTTATAAAGCTTCGGGGTGTCGATGCAAGAAATGTATAATCCCAGTATGGCCAAAAGGTCTCACTTTACCACATCTGGTAAATAGGAGTGCAAGTTCTTACAAGGGTCAAGTGAACAGCAATGGGGAGGGGTCCAGCGTGGGAAGGAGAAAGAGTAATTTAGATCTCAGATACCCCTCATTCTCTCCTCTCCGCTTTTGTAGGAAAGATGGGCTCCATAAAGACCCAGAAATATGTAACTGCAAGACCTCCAGAGAAAGCCTCCCAAAGTGGCTGAGAGGCTGAAATAGATATAGATAGAGAAGATCTGGAGGAAGAAACAGAAGCTAAAACTGATATAGTAGTTTTCAACAATTGCCTTTAGTGCAAGTCTGTTATGTTGTAACCATTTCTGAAATAAATAGAATAAACATTTTTCTACCCCTAAACCTTATTCAGTAATACTGTTGAATGAGTAATATGGTAACACCAAATACTCTGTTTCTCAGGAAAGTGGAAACCTTTGGACTGTTGCTCATTTAATCAGTTTACGGGTTCTGAGGAACTATAGTCCTTTATTGAGCAACAAAAGCTGAGCAGTAGGCTAGGGTGAAGGGTACCAGACTTGTAGAGAGAAAAATACAATTACTTTATAAAATAATTACAATTAGGTCCAATACCAGGTAAATACAATACCTGTGGAGCTAGCTACTCAGTTTTTACAGCTGTTGTTCTGGTAGATGATGTCTTATACTTTAAACAATGACCAATGATTTTGTCTGCTTTATATGTTAGGCATCCACACGGAAATGTTAAAAAGACCAATTTTCTAAGTGAAAATTACTGAAGAAAGATCTTTTGCAATAATTTTTCATCAGTAATGAATGCCTGGCACATTTAGAAAGCCTATTAAAGGCACATATTTCTCACCCTACCACACCCAACAGAAATTTCATCGCAATGAAAGAAATAGATTTTGAAATTACCATACTGCATTGCTAAAAGAAAGAGTAGATGATAATCACACTTTCCAAAATGGAGGTTGAGTTTCTTTCAGTTATTTTCCTTTAGAATTTTTATAGTCATTTAAAAAAGCAATTATCTGCAAATATGAAAATGATGCTATTGAAGTGAAAGGCAATATACTTGTCTCTAGATTCTTAATATGATGATGATAACATACAAAGATAAGTATGGCCGATATGGTAATGGAAATTCAGAATTGTCCCTACCTTTAGTGGCACTTCCAAGGCTGTGGTTTGCTGCAGGGACTCCATTGTTCTTTTTACCAGTACTGTAAGGTAAATTTGAGAAACTACATCATTGTTTTCCATGGTAGAATTGTTATATAGAAAAAAAAATCACATTCTTTATATTCTGTTGTACAATACTTGCATTTCTACATAAAAAAAAATTTAACCATTTACAATTTTTTCTTTAAAGTTAAATTTTATTTCTTGTGGAAGGTTCAATTCCTTATTTTAAATTGAATTTTAGGTGAAATTTAGATAATTATTTAACTTATATATCCCATAAATACAGAATTACAGCACTAATATATTTTACACAGAGGTACAGCATATCTGAGTGCTCTATTTCTCAGCTTTCAAGTTCAGTACTCTCAACTCTGTGTTTGGTGACATTTTATATATTTTAATTTTCTCATGCAGCTGTAAAACTCAATCTAAAAAAAAAAAAAGCTAGGAAAAAAAATACTAGAAGTCTGAACTGTCTAAAATATCTTATTCTTCAAAGTAAAAACATCAGGGCCAAATTTAAAAAAAAAATCTTCCCTGTGGGATAGTGGAGCTATCAAGAATCTAAACAATTAAACTTCAGTACGATTTATGTAACTTAACAACTCATCATGTCGTAACACTATGCTCAGTATTACTGTGAAAATGCATCTATAATTATTCCAAATCAATCATTTGGGACCAGATTTGTCATCCTTGGTCATGCCAATTAGTGTTTTGCTTGACAAAGATTGCTGCTGCAACACAATATGGTTCTAATAAAAATCAAAGAGACATTCCATGGATAAATTTTGGCTAGTGAAAGTGAAATAGGAATACCAGGCAGCCCCAGAACAAAAGTTCTTGAGCAATCTCCATTGCTCATACAGGATGGCTAACTAAATAACGTATCTCATCTTGTGCCTTACAGAATTGAGAAATATCAGGGTATGCAATACATGGTGATAACTGCTAGACCAAAACCCATATGATTACTTAGAAGCTTTCTTTGAAGTTATCCCTTGATGCACATCATGGTTCTTTTGCAGCTGAGGTTAGACACTGTATGGTTGTTGCTCTGGCTGCTGCCGAAACCTTTTCTAATGATGCCAACAGTGAAGAGTAGTATGTAATGTTTTGTGTCACATTGGTGACACTGAGGTTGGCTTGATAACAATGATGAGGATAACTTGCTTCTGCCTAAACAGAAGTGGAGTGCTCAGACTCTGCTGGCTCACTCAGACTTGCGTGCTAATGAGCTGCCATGAGATTTTCCATGAAGTCCGAATTATGCAGTAACTCAAAAGATCAGCAGCTGAGGTGCCAAGGCTGAGGAAGCTGAGACATTTGTTGACACATCTACGTACAGCTACACCTATATATTTGCTTCTTGTTACCTCATTTGAGGTAGCTTATGGTCCAGTGTAGGACATAGCACTGTTTTTGGAGAGCAGAAACAAATATTGCAACCACAGATTGTGAAAGGAGAAGTGCTGGCCTAAATAATTATCCATTTAAAATCCAATCCAAGTCAATATGGCTATTAATAGAGTGTTGGACTGCCTCCGTCTTGAGAAGCCCACTCTGAATTTAAACAAGCTGCCAGCTCCAGGAGGTCAGCAATACAGCAGACGTCGGGGCGCTCCAACCAGGTGGCATGCCGTCAGAAGGCTAAGTGCATTGCCAGTCAGTCCCTGGGTAAACATTTTTTCCATCAGTAAGCTCCCTACCAGGCTACAACTGCACAAAGCTTTTGTGAAAGCATAACAACTGGATTCTGCACTTCTCATGCAGAATCACTCAGCTCTGTATGTTCCACCGAGCACTTATGAAGGCACTTAACATTTTTTGAGCTGTTAGACAAATAAACAGCAATAGAGCACTGGGGCAATGGGAGGAATAGGCCTTTTTGACAAATAGAGCTCCAATGGACAACAAAAGATGGAGCACGAGTAAGCGGCACCAATTCATGGGTTGAAAGATGTGAGGGGTATGATAAAGGGTGCTGCCTGCATACACACTGAGTTGGACTAGTTTTCCCCTAGTTCTCTAGACGTCTGAATTTGTCTAGTTCCCTCCCATATAACTGTTATCCCTAAAAGGGGATTCATGATGGCAGCGATGATTGCAACACCTTTCCCTGTTGGTTCACACAGTTTTCGTTTTAAGGCATCTGGCACGATCAGAATTCTGCTGCATTCTTAACTGCTCTTAATTTTAAAAAGCACAGATTAAAGTGGCCACAACAGTGAACAAACCTAATGGTTCCTCATTCACTTTGACAACCCATTAAAAACCTCTCCATGGTTTGCTCCATTTTCTTCATTATTTTTTTCCATGTCAGTTCGGCAGTCTGTTCTCTTTCTCATGTCACATTGACTTCTCCATCTCTTCCCAGAGTTTACTGGGTGGCATAGTAAAACCATTCATTTCAAGCAATCTGAAATCATTTTGCCTGCATTTCAGCTTTTTGAAATCATACCTTTGCAAGTATCCAAAAGATTTGCCTACATCTACTTTACAACAGATTTTGAATAAAATAATAAATATATAATGATAACAGAAATATATATTAAAAAAAAAAAAAAGCAGCTGGATTACCAAGCCTGTTCAGTAGTCTGGTAAGACAGTAAAGAAGGAAGCATTTAAACAAAATGACAGTCTGCACAAAAATAAATAGGTAAACTGGCTGAATACATTTAGGCTGGAAATTTAAAGTTCTAGATTTTGGAGAGATGAAATTCTGGAACAGTCTCCCAGTGGGAGTAATTTTTCATATGGAGATGATAATTTATAAAAGAGACCATATGGCATGGCGGTATGTAATCGCAGGAGAGGTCCCCTTTTGTCCTATGTATATAATATCTGATTCTCCCACTACTCTCTCAAATCTTGAAAACTCTCCTTTTTCTCAAGGCTCAAAATAAGCAATCCAGACATACACAACTGTCTCTTCTTTATCTCATAGATGTTCTAAGAGTGTGGTCACTCACAAAAGTGACCATAATGTTTAAATAGATCTGTCTCTACCACTCCTTATTTTTTGTTTCTTTTCTGAGGTTTAGATTGGAGGCTTTGGGGATAATGATTATTTCTGTTCAGTCAAAAATCTATTATATCTAGGGCACATAAATTATTAATTCTAAAATGTTCCTTTGCAGCCAGCCATATACTGCAATAGCATCTGTAAAATGCTGTTCTCCCAACTTTTGCAACTTTTCTCTCAAAACCCACAGTCAGCAATTAGGAGATTTGTTGATTATACTCNATCATTTGGGACCAGATTTGTCATCCTTGGTCATGCCAATTAGTGTTTTGCTTGACAAAGATTGCTGCTGCAACACAATATGGTTCTAATAAAAATCAAAGAGACATTCCATGGATAAATTTTGGCTAGTGAAAGTGAAATAGGAATACCAGGCAGCCCCAGAACAAAAGTTCTTGAGCAATCTCCATTGCTCATACAGGATGGCTAACTAAATAACGTATCTCATCTTGTGCCTTACAGAATTGAGAAATATCAGGGTATGCAATACATGGTGATAACTGCTAGACCAAAACCCATATGATTACTTAGAAGCTTTCTTTGAAGTTATCCCTTGATGCACATCATGGTTCTTTTGCAGCTGAGGTTAGACACTGTATGGTTGTTGCTCTGGCTGCTGCCGAAACCTTTTCTAATGATGCCAACAGTGAAGAGTAGTATGTAATGTTTTGTGTCACATTGGTGACACTGAGGTTGGCTTGATAACAATGATGAGGATAACTTGCTTCTGCCTAAACAGAAGTGGAGTGCTCAGACTCTGCTGGCTCACTCAGACTTGCGTGCTAATGAGCTGCCATGAGATTTTCCATGAAGTCCGAATTATGCAGTAACTCAAAAGATCAGCAGCTGAGGTGCCAAGGCTGAGGAAGCTGAGACATTTGTTGACACATCTACGTACAGCTACACCTATATATTTGCTTCTTGTTACCTCATTTGAGGTAGCTTATGGTCCAGTGTAGGACATAGCACTGTTTTTGGAGAGCAGAAACAAATATTGCAACCACAGATTGTGAAAGGAGAAGTGCTGGCCTAAATAATTATCCATTTAAAATCCAATCCAAGTCAATATGGCTATTAATAGAGTGTTGGACTGCCTCCGTCTTGAGAAGCCCACTCTGAATTTAAACAAGCTGCCAGCTCCAGGAGGTCAGCAATACAGCAGACGTCGGGGCGCTCCAACCAGGTGGCATGCCGTCAGAAGGCTAAGTGCATTGCCAGTCAGTCCCTGGGTAAACATTTTTTCCATCAGTAAGCTCCCTACCAGGCTACAACTGCACAAAGCTTTTGTGAAAGCATAACAACTGGATTCTGCACTTCTCATGCAGAATCACTCAGCTCTGTATGTTCCACCGAGCACTTATGAAGGCACTTAACATTTTTTGAGCTGTTAGACAAATAAACAGCAATAGAGCACTGGGGCAATGGGAGGAATAGGCCTTTTTGACAAATAGAGCTCCAATGGACAACAAAAGATGGAGCACGAGTAAGCGGCACCAATTCATGGGTTGAAAGATGTGAGGGGTATGATAAAGGGTGCTGCCTGCATACACACTGAGTTGGACTAGTTTTCCCCTAGTTCTCTAGACGTCTGAATTTGTCTAGTTCCCTCCCATATAACTGTTATCCCTAAAAGGGGATTCATGATGGCAGCGATGATTGCAACACCTTTCCCTGTTGGTTCACACAGTTTTCGTTTTAAGGCATCTGGCACGATCAGAATTCTGCTGCATTCTTAACTGCTCTTAATTTTAAAAAGCACAGATTAAAGTGGCCACAACAGTGAACAAACCTAATGGTTCCTCATTCACTTTGACAACCCATTAAAAACCTCTCCATGGTTTGCTCCATTTTCTTCATTATTTTTTTCCATGTCAGTTCGGCAGTCTGTTCTCTTTCTCATGTCACATTGACTTCTCCATCTCTTCCCAGAGTTTACTGGGTGGCATAGTAAAACCATTCATTTCAAGCAATCTGAAATCATTTTGCCTGCATTTCAGCTTTTTGAAATCATACCTTTGCAAGTATCCAAAAGATTTGCCTACATCTACTTTACAACAGATTTTGAATAAAATAATAAATATATAATGATAACAGAAATATATATTAAAAAAAAAAAAAAGCAGCTGGATTACCAAGCCTGTTCAGTAGTCTGGTAAGACAGTAAAGAAGGAAGCATTTAAACAAAATGACAGTCTGCACAAAAATAAATAGGTAAACTGGCTGAATACATTTAGGCTGGAAATTTAAAGTTCTAGATTTTGGAGAGATGAAATTCTGGAACAGTCTCCCAGTGGGAGTAATTTTTCATATGGAGATGATAATTTATAAAAGAGACCATATGGCATGGCGGTATGTAATCGCAGGAGAGGTCCCCTTTTGTCCTATGTATATAATATCTGATTCTCCCACTACTCTCTCAAATCTTGAAAACTCTCCTTTTTCTCAAGGCTCAAAATAAGCAATCCAGACATACACAACTGTCTCTTCTTTATCTCATAGATGTTCTAAGAGTGTGGTCACTCACAAAAGTGACCATAATGTTTAAATAGATCTGTCTCTACCACTCCTTATTTTTTGTTTCTTTTCTGAGGTTTAGATTGGAGGCTTTGGGGATAATGATTATTTCTGTTCAGTCAAAAATCTATTATATCTAGGGCACATAAATTATTAATTCTAAAATGTTCCTTTGCAGCCAGCCATATACTGCAATAGCATCTGTAAAATGCTGTTCTCCCAACTTTTGCAACTTTTCTCTCAAAACCCACAGTCAGCAATTAGGAGATTTGTTGATTATACTCATCCTGGAATGCTTTGTAAGTACTAAATATGTAATGTTAAAATATTATGTATAAAAAAAATTGGTGACAGCAAAGTGAAGAGATCATAGAGGAACCAAAATATTAACAGATCTTTTAACATATATTAGATTTTCTTGATACAGACCAGAATAAATATGCTTATTGAAAGTGTTGTGAATAGGAGCAAAGAAAAGACACGCATGCCTGCTGTGGAACAAAAGCTTATTTGTCCCTATTGAACTGAAGACATTTTTCAAGCTCACTCACCTATGAAATTATGAGTCCAGAAAGATGTCAAAGCTGGCCAGGCATAAAAACTGTGGAATAGGGATTTTTGCAAACTGAAAGCTATCTGGAGGCATCTTTGGTTTATGCACCAGTGTTTTTCAAGTTAGAAAAAGGCAGCTCAGAGAACAGAAAATGTCACTAACTTGTGATGACCAGTTCATTCTTTTGTTTTTCTGTTACTTGAGTCCCTTTTTGAACATGTCCACTTTTTTATGCAGCTGCCTCAGTACCCATTAAGTGCAGAGTAAAATGAAATTTCATGGAATTTGCACACAAGCCAAAAATTTGTATTGGCAGATTTTAAAAAAATCTGAGATACTGTTCTTTAGGTAGCAATAATCTTAATTTATCTTAATATCAAAATAAATAGGCTTAGTTTATTCTGATTTTTTTTCTTAGACTGGTCCTTTCAGTGTTCTTATGTTTAAGGTAATAGTTTCAGCTGAAATATTTTATACCTGGTAAAAAAATCAGAAAAATTGTCTAGAACTGTATGTTTTACATGTACCAACAATAAGAACCGATGCAGAAATTAACTTCTTTAACTCTATCAATAATGCATGATTAAAAATGAGTTCTAAAAAAACCCACCTTTAAAAATTGCCCTAATGCACTGTGATATTCAACGCAAAGTAATGGAATACAAATATTTCTACAAAAATATGTTATTTCAAGTACCAAGTGTCTTTCATTTAATTATTCTTCTCACTAATGGATGCAATTAAGCAAGCATAGTGACAAGGAACAATCCATAGTAATCACCACTGGCAAAGTTCACCTTTCAAATCCACCAGGTATATATGGAATACACATCGAAACCCAGATCTTACATTTGTAACTACGAGTATATCTGTAGTGTAAAAAAAAAAATATTATTATTCTGCATTTCTTCACCCCCATTTAGCAGTAATATATCCAGTATAATCCAAGGGCAGAGGCATTTCAAACAGAGCACGGAGAGGTAGTCTCAGAAATAGTCTCCACAAAATGAAAAATTGGGTTCTGCAATTCCTGAATACTCTTCCAGAGCCCCTAGACAGACTCACAGTTTGATGTGGGAACAGTCTGTGTACTTGATTACACAGACTTCAGAACCCAGAGATACTGAGCTTTCTCAGATCCAAGAGACCAGTATTTGGCATTCCCAAAATATCATCTGCCTTTCTGCTTCCTGGGCTGCTGGAGAGCTCAGGATGTGAGCAAGCCAGACAGGCAAGCTGGCTAGAAACTAGGCAGATTATTGATGGTAAAGCTGACAGTCTTCTGCCAAAACCAAACCAATTTCTGACAAATGTTTTTATTTAATATTTCCAGGCACCCTCTAATAGAAAATGAGGAGTTTTAAAAAGCTCTTTTGCTGTCTCGTTCTTGCCCTAAACAGAGAATTGAGGCAAATTATATGCCATATCTTTGTTGAAAATTACACTGTTCAGAGTAGTATGTGCTTCATTGTATTTCAAAGTATGTCAAAGCTTGGACACTCAAAGCCTTGTTATAAATAAATGATGTTTTGCCTTGTCCATTCAGAGTGAACCATACGCACATTATAAAACTGGGTGATGGATTATGTTTGAAGAACGTATTCTGCCGACATACAGACAACACCTAACTTAAGTTACATGCAGTATTTTGTGCAAAAGTAGATATTAGAAAAAAAGAACACCATATAGCTTGCCCCTTGTTTATCAAATTCAAAAGCTTAAAAATCATCTGTTGGGCATAGACTATTAGGTGCATTATAAATTGGATTTCTGTATACTGAAAAAGTACTGAAAATTCTTACTGTGGCCTGTGAAGTCCTAAGCAGGAATAGAGAAAGTACCAGCACTATGATTGCCTTGTGGCATTTCTCAGCCTATACTCAGGAGAGTCTTAGAAGCAAATAGACATTTTAATGTTATAGAATCATAGAATCATTTACATTGGAAAAGACCCTTGGGATCATTGAGTCCAACTGTCAACCCCACTCTACAAGGTTCTCCCCTACACTACATCCCCTAACACCACATCTGAACGACTCAAACACATTCAGGGATGGTGACTCCACCACCTCCCTGGGCAGCCTATTCCAGTGTCTGACCACTCTTTCTGTGAAGAATTCTTTCCTAATGTCCAGTCTAAACCTACCCTGTTGCAGCTTGAAGCCATTCCCTCTTGTTCTATCGCTAATTACCTGTGAGAAGAGACCAGCACCAACCTCTCTACAATGTCCTTTCAAGTAGTTGTAGAGAGTGATGAGGTCTCCCCTCAGCCTCCTCTCCCTCAAACTAAACCCTCCCAGCTCCTTCTATCGCTCCTCATAAGATTTATTCTGCAGGCCCTTCGCCAGCTTCATTGCCCTCCTCTGCACTCTCTCCAGCACCTCGATATCTCTCTTGTATTGAGGTGCCCAGAACTGGACACAATACTCAAGGTGTGGCCTCACCAGTGCT
>VXBH01000649.1:0-138071 GCA_013400035.1 Rynchops niger
TCCCTGCTCCTCTGCAGCTAGAGAAGATGTACCCAGACATGCCGATGAAGCTCAGGCTCTCTGCCCCCTCCGCCCCATTCCTGAACATTGGACCAGGAGGGCTCTCCCTCAAGCCTGTCGTGGATATTCAGGCTTACGCCATCCTTCCCAACTCCAGCCTGGCTCCTCTCTTCCTCCTCAGCCTGGTGAGTTTGGGCACAGCCCACAGTGGTGACTCTGGTCCTGTTGCGTTCAGCATTGCTGAGCTATTGCTACCAAAATCCTGCCAGGAGAGATGCTGGACGTCATCCAAAACCAGCCCAGTCCTAGTGCAGTGCAGATGTCCCCAACGGAAACATATCCAAGCTGACAAATGCAGGGTTTAACACTGCATGTAACATGCCCCTGGATGGGCAGCAGTCCCCCTGGGTTTCATCTGGTCAGAGCTGTACCCTTGGGTGTCTGGTTTGGGGTGAGGTGGGTTGAGCACTGCCAGAGCTCTGTGCTCTCTCCCCAGACAGGCAACGTGTCTGCCATCATTAACGTGAAATCTGGCCACATAGTTGGGAGCCTGAACGTGGGCAGGTAAGGAGGGGAGTGGTGCAGGGTGGTGGCTGGTGGTGTGCTTTTGTTTTGGGCTCCAGGAGACAGTGCAGAGGGGATGAGTTAGGGCTGGAGGAAGCGGGAACCACACGGCCATTGACAGGTGCCACCAGAGTGGGAACAGTCCCTCCATTGGGACAGCCTTTACAGCACCACTTCTGTCTGTGCGCAGGATGAAGCTCTCTCTGAAGCATTCGGATGTCGGCACTTTCCAGGTAAGTTATCCTTGCCCATAACAGAGCCCCCACCATTCCCCTCTGTCCCCCAACACAGGACATGGGGCTGCACCAAAGCTCCACATTGACCCTATGGACACCTCCTGCCTCAGCCTGTGAGACTGGGAGAGGACTGCCTACTCTCTCATCCCTACGCTTCTATGCCGCCAGTGTGGCAGGATAAAGCTGCTGGTCTTTGGTGAAGCATGTGCCCATCCCAGCTCCTCATCTCTGTTTCTTCTCCTAATTATCCTCCAGTGCGTGGTTATTTGCTCTTTTGGAGACTAAAGCTCTTTTCCTTCCCCCTCTCGCCGCTCCCCAGGTGGAACCACTGCAGTCCATAATGAACTTCTTTGCTTCCAGTATCCTGCTCCCACGTCTTAATGGTGAGAACCTGCTGAGGGGAATGGGGGTGCTGGGGTAGTCGCTGGCCAGTTCGCTCTGTCCGAGCAGACTCAGCTCACTAATTAAATCCCTGTCGCCAAGGCTGATCAGTGGATAAAGCCTGCAGCGAGTGCAGGAGATGGCAGTAAAAGCACCCGGCAGAGGCAGGCCGTGGGCAGCGGCGAGCAGGAGCCTCTCGGTGCTGTGACACACATCCAGCAGTGAACACAATGGAAAAAAATGAGCAGGATGCACATCCTAATGCTTTCCAGACCCTCTCCCCCGCTCGCTGCGTCTCATGACTCCCCAGTACATGGGGCCAGATCGGGGCTGGCAGCTGCAGGGGCCTGGGGTGGGGGTGGCACATCACAACATGAAGCCCCCAGCCCTTCTGTGGAGCTTGGGAGGAATTTCCTCTGCCTACCCCTGGAGGAACGGAGGCCAAGAAGGCACTGCAGGGAGGAGATGGCTGCCTGCTTTGTGCAGCCTGTGCTCCCTCTTGCTCCCCTTCCAGTCCCAATGCGGCCACGTGTGTTGTCTTTTCCAGAGAGGTTAGATGAGGGTTTCCCTCTGCCACTGCCAGACAGAATACAGCTCTCCAATATCCTCGTGCGGTTTCACCAGGTGAGTGAGGGGAGCACCCAGCCCTGGTGCCAGAGCTCCCTGCCAGGGTCTCATCGCCCCTGAGCCCCCTGCCAGGGAGGCTGGCTGCCTGCTGCTGCTAGCATGGTGCAAAGCCAGTTCCCTGACCCGTGCTGGGATGCGGTGGTCAGCAGGAATCCCAGCAGCATAGCTGGAAACCAGAACCCAGCTTTTCCTGTCCACATGGTGGGGGTCTGGGCTCTGCACCCCCAGGGCAGCACTGTCTCATTCTCCAGCTCTTAAACCCCGGGCCAGAATTTCCCATGACACTTTTTATAGCCCGTGCAGCTCTGCGGCTGCATTATCTGAGCTCCCACCTTCCCCGGCTGGTGGTGCGTGGTGGGATGCTGCGTGTGTGTTGGAACCATCTGCCTGCTCTGGGACAGGCAACGCCTGCCAGCCCCGGTGGAAGGAGCCGTGCTGGCTCTGGGAAGTGAAGAAAGCCCCTCTTGTGGGAGGCCTTGGGGGAGCCCCAGAGGGGTGCTACTACAGGGATGCTGAACAGTTATTGTGAGGCGTGGCTGTGAAATGTCCTCAGAGCCTTTCCAGGGCTAAAATTAGGCATCGGGCAGGCTGAACCACACGTGCCCATCCATCTTCCCTCCCCAAAATGTGGTGGGTGCTGGGAACACAGCAGCCTGCAACAGAAAGCGGCTTCCAGGGCCTGTCGCAGCCCCACACTTGCTTGCTTTCTCCCAGAATTTCCTGCTGCTTGGAGCAGATGTTCGCTATCAGCCCCAGGTATAGACATAAGGCGACGGAGAAGGACGTCAAGCACCAACAATGCCCCCTTTGCCCCTTCCCTCCACCCGGCCCCACCGCTGGAACTGAAGACCACCATTTGTGCTGCAGCGTTCCTCACTACCCGCCTTGCCCTGGACCACGGCTCAGGGCAGAAGCATCCTGTGGCCTGAACCCTGTGTCCCCCACCAGGTCCTCAGAGAGGAAAGGGAAGAGCTGGGGGTCCCTGGCCCCCTCCGCTCCCTCTTTCCCTGTGCCAGAGGCCATTGGCAGCAATAAAGGTGACCGGTGCTGGTGTGGCGGCTGTGGTGGTGCTGTCACCGTGTCGTGGTTTAACCTCAGCCAGCAGCTCGCTCGCCCCCACTTCCCCCCTCAAGAAGGGTAGGGAGAAGAGGGTGAAAAGGAGAGGAAAGGGAAAATAAAACAAAACAAAACAAAAAACCCCAAATCCCTCGTGGTTTGAGATAAAAATAGTTTAATAGAACGATATCAGAAAAGGAAAATAATAATAATAATGACACAAGTCACTGTCACTGCCCAGTGAATTGGCACCGTCTTGAGCAGTGATTGTGAGTACCCACCCCCGGCCGGCCCCCATTTATATACTGAGCATGACATCTGTGGTGTGGAATATTCCACTGGCCATTCAACCTCCTGTCTGGGCTTCTCAACTTCTATGGGAGGCTGAAAAGAGGTCCTTGAAAACTATAAACATCGCTTAGCAACAACTGAAACAATATGCATTATTGACATTCCTTTCCTACAAAATCTGAAACACAGCGACCACTAGAAAGAAAATTAACTCTATTTTAGCTGAAACCACTGTCTGAAACACTGTCATGGGGCTGGCCGTGGTCTGCTAGGAGCACCCCTGGGAGAGGGTGGGGGACCAGGAACGTTTTTTTCAGCTATTTTTATCTGTGTGATTGTGGCAAAGCACCACAGACCATCAGCTGGAGCTGAACTCGTCAAGGGACGCAAAGAATAATTAGAAAGGCTTCTACAGGTATGTCATCCAGAAAAACAATCACAGAATGGTTTGGGTTGGAAGGGACCTTAAAGGCCACCCAGTGCCACCCCCTGCCCTGGGCAGGGACACCTCCCACCAGCCCAGGTGGCTCCAAGCCCCATCCAGCCTGGCCTTGAACCCCTCCAGGGATGGGGCAGCCACAGCTTCTCTGGGCAACCTGGGCCAGGGCCTCACCACCCTCATTGTAGAAAATTTTTTTACATCTAGTCTTAGCTTAAAACCATTACTCCTTGTCCTATCACAACAGGCCCTGCTAAAAAGTTTGTCCCCACCTTTGCTGTAGTCCCCTGTAGGTCCTGGCAGGTCAGGTCCGACGGGGCTCTGAGCAACCTGGTCTGGCTGCAGATGTCCCTGCTCACGGCAGAGGGGTGGGACCGGGTGGTCTTTAAAGNGGCCGCGCTGCCCGCGGGGCCGGACCTGCGGCACTTCCTGAGAGGGGCCGCCGCCGGGGAGACGCCGCCTGAGCCGCCGCCGGGCTCGGCCCCCGGGGCCGGGAGAGGTCTGTGGTGCCGCCGTTCCCCCTCCGCGGGCGGCCCAGGTGCCGTGGGGTGGCCGGGCTGGGCCTGGGCCTAGCCGTGGCGTGCGGCTGTGGCCTTGCAGCCGGGCGAAGGCCAGCCCTAGGGGCCGGTGGTGCCCCTCAGCCGGAGCGGAGGGTCGCTGCAGCGTGTGTGGGGGAAAAGGGGTAGTTTGGGTGCTTTTGGGGCCCTAAAGAGGATTTTGATATTAGAAATCTGGCTCGTTGGCCGTTTGTGTGCTCGTGCATCTCCCCCTGCCGTGAAGAGGGGCTGGGGAGCTGGTGTCCCTGGCACCTCTCCACAGCCCAAGTGTTGGGCTGCCGGACAGGGCCACGGCAGAGCTTTCAGGCTGCGATGCCCTGGGGAGGGGGGCTTTCATTGCGTTAAACAATATATCTCGGTAATAACACCAATTCGGCTTCTCTGCAAGCCCAAAGCAGACCTGTCGTGTCGGAGAGACATGCTCTGATGCACTCAAGTTTCCCAGAGTCCGTCTTTACTTTTGGCTTATCCTTTATGGGCTGCAAGCAAAGGTGGCTTTCGTGCCACTTGCCTGAGCCTCCCCAGTGGTGGGACCGAAGGTTCCTTCCTATGGAAAAGGTCATAGAAATAGGTTGTAGACGAGAGCTGAGGCAGGCTTCTGCATCACACCGCCTTTGTTGCAGTGTACTTGGAGACCTATGGCTGCCAGATGAACGTCAATGACACGGAGATTGCCTGGGCCATCCTGCAGAAGAACGGGTACAGGAGGACAAAGGAGCTGGATGAGGTAAGGCACCTTGGCAGCTCTCCTGTCCCTCAGCTCTGCCAGGGCGTCACACCACTGTTGTGCCTGCGAGTCCCAGGTTTTGTCTGGAGTGAAATCTTGAAGGGTGTTGTGATTTTTGCAGTCTAAGCTTTGTGGACTAAAGGAAGCTACTTAACAGGCGTGGTGGAAAGCTGTGTGTTGGGGTTTTTTTTTTTTCCTTTAAACTGCTGAGTTTCCTCTCAGTTGGAGAGTGATTGGACGCAGCAGGATGCTCATCCTTGTCTGAGTTTACTTCTGCCATTAAGTGGAGGACTCTGCTTGTCTTCTCTTAGCTTCTTGCACCTCAGTTTGTTGAAACCCACCGTGTACTCGGGCAGATCTTTTTCACTGAGTTAAGTGAGTTTTATAGTCTGCCTCTTCAGGTTACCTGTGCAGGGTGTGAGTACTTATTGTTTGGCTTTTACAAATTCATCTTTTTTTTGTTGTTTTCAATTTAGGCAGATGTGATTCTCCTTGTCACCTGTTCCGTGAGGTAAGGAAACCTTCATCACTGCTGGGTTTGGACAGTTTTTAAGGAATTGCCCTTTGAAAACCAAGGCAATAAATGTGTTGTGTGAGGAAAAGAGCCTGCAGATGTTAAAACTGCCTGTTCAGTTGAGGGTAGAGCTAGCCACAATGTGTAACGTTAATTGTGCTATGAATTGCTTTTCTATACAGTGAGAAGAAGCTCTTTGGTAGTGTAAGCTCTGTGCATGTGTCATGGGCCATTAGAGACCTGCACAGATTTATGCTTTGACAGTTTTTCATATTTTTTAATCCTGTCTTCTGTTGAACTGACTGTCTCTCTAGTAGAGGGTCTGTACTTTAAAAATTTAGGAAATACATCTAGGGGTAATTGCTATATAAATATACGGGGAACTTCGCTTGTTTTTTCTGAAGGCAGGAAATATCAAATGCTCATTGTCCCTTGCAAGGTAGCTCATTTTGGCTGGCTAAGGCAGACTTTTTCTCTACAAGCGCTTAGTCCCTCAGTTATTTCTGCAGTGCTGATGCTCCCAAGTGAGCTAAATGATAGTAGATAAGACAGAGTCAAGACATAATCCACCCACCACAAATGGCACTTTCATGCGCCATCAGATCCATCAGGTGCATGATTCCCTGTCTTTAGTTGAATTCTCCTCTCAAAGCACTCAAGCTGCTTCATTTTGGGGGTTGTTAAAGTGCAACAATTGGAATAACCACTCTTTTCCTGGCTTCCCAGGGAAAAGGCAGAGCAGGCTATCTGGAATCGCCTGCGGCACCTCAAGGCACTGAAAGCCCGGCGGCAGCAGGCTCGCTTACCTCTCCGCATCGGGATTCTAGGTACCTGGTGGGATGCGCAACTGCGGGTAGCACACGCTGTTGTGCCACATCCCATTGTGCTGCGTTTCCTCTCCCCCTCTGGCGGCATCAAGCCTTTTCTGCAGGGTGAAAGCAGCTAGCAAAGGGGTGCAGAGTTGTGATGGAGAGTGGGCGCTTCCTCACAAGGACCATTCTCCTCTGGCGGCAGGATGCATGGCTGAGAGGCTTAAGGAGGAGATTCTGCACAGAGAGAAGCTAGTGGATATTGTGGCAGGCCCTGATGCGTATCGTGACCTTCCCCGGCTGCTGGCCGTGGCAGAGTCTGGCCAGCAAGCTGCTAATGTCCTGCTATCACTAGATGAGACTTACGCAGATATTCTGCCTGTCCAGACTAATGCAGGTGGCACAACAGCATTTGTGTAAGTACCGTTTTTTTTTTTTTTTTTTCTTTACATGTTTTTGACATTCTGGTTTGGAAATATTGCTGTGCAGAGCAGACGTGGTGGTGACAGCAGCTACCCAAGAGATGCAATGCCTGGTTGCACTCGCTCCCAGCAGCCCAGAGGCATGAGTCTATCAGACTCTGTGTTTGCTGCTTCTTCGCTGTCTGACTGAGCCCTGGAGAGACTGCCCCATGCTCTGGCTGTCTGCAGGCTTCTCTTACTCTCCTTTGAGAATGTTGATTGTCTAAGCCAGCTGCTGCACTGAATGGTTTCTGTCCACTGACGTCTGTGTCTTTCTAAAGTCTATGCTTCTCTCATCTCCTGCCTTCTGCTATGTCGTGCCCCAGGTTCTTGTATTTAATTCTTCTAATCGTTGTAACTTCTGTGGGGTTTGTTTCCATTTGTTTAGTTTTGATAATAAGATTCCCAAACATGAAATCAGACTCTGCTCAGTGTGGCCATAGAGGACAGAAGGACAGTGTCACCCTCTGTAGGAACAGGATGCAGAAGAATCTTTCATCACTGCCAGATTGCAGTGCAAGTCTGTGCCTCGTTAGTTGCTTTCTAAGTTTCTTGGAAATGTGTGTGAAAAATGAGGAGATGTTAGCTAGGGGCAAGCAGAAGCCAGCTCTGGCTGGAGTAGTTTGAAAGAGGAAGCTGCAGAGCTGTGTTTGAGCTGGTCCTGTGTGTACTAAAGGCAGCAGTGCTGGGCCAGGTCAAAGTAGGGCAGGATGCAACATGGATGATTCTTCCGGAGCGATCGTAGTATGACCTGTACTTTACCTATCGGCAGATCTATCATGCGGGGCTGTGACAACATGTGTAGCTATTGCATTGTGCCCTTCACCCGTGGCCGTGAAAGGAGCCGCCCTATCGCGTCCATCCTGCAAGAAGTGAGGATGCTCTCGGATCAGGTGAGGCAGAGCAGCCTTCCTGCCTGCCCCTAACTGTGGGCAGAAGGATGGTTCTCAGTGAAAATGTTTTCAATGATACCTTTGACCAAGGACAACACCTTTGTCTGTGGAGTCAAGGTCATCATAGGGTTCCACCAGTGGCTTTTTGATTCCCTTTCTAATACTCTGAGACAGACAGGGAAGAGAGGGCTTTCCCTGAGGACTCTTTGAAGAAAGAGTAAAACCGTGGCTGCCCTTGCAGCTTAGCTATCTGACCCAGGTTATATTTTTTCCTCTCTGTTTATCTTTGTAGGGAGTGAAAGAAGTGACCCTTTTGGGACAGAACGTCAACAGCTTTCGAGATATGTCTGAGGTGCAGTTTCAGTCAGCTGCTGCCCCAGTCCTCAGTCGTGGCTTTAGCACAGTCTACAAAGCTAAACCAGGAGGCTTGCGGTTCGCACATCTTCTAGACCAGGTTTCTAGAATTGATCCAGAAATGAGGATCCGTTTCACCTCTCCACACCCCAAGGATTTTCCCGATGAGGCAAGTGTGAAATAATAAGCAGATGGACCTCTGCTCTGTTCCCCAAATGGAACACAGAATCATGGAATGGGAGCAGCAGCTCCTGGTGGGTGGGGGGATGTTTGTGCTAAAGCTAGCAGGTTTGCAACTTGCTGGCTTTTACCTGGGGAAGACTCTTCCCCTTGGCATCCTGGTAGAGTTGAACTCTCTATTACACTGTCTCCTGATTGTCCATGACAGGTCCTGCAGCTTATCCAGGAACGACACAACATCTGCAAACAGCTTCATCTCCCAGCTCAGAGTGGAAGCACACGAGTCCTGGAGGCCATGCGACGAGGGTGAGCGACCCCCATGGGGAGTCCTGTGCCCTACCCTCTGATTTAGGATGCTGGTTTCTCCTCACCAATGTTGTAGTTTTCTGATTAGCAAATCCATATGTTGTTCATTGCAGATACACAAGAGAAGCGTATTTAGAGCTTGTACACCATGTGCGTGAGTCCATTCCAGGTAGGGGCTCTCTTTAACTTGGTCTGAGCTCAGCACAGCTGTATCTTCCTGTCCTTTCTTGAGTGAAGTGTTTGTCTCTTCCTTGAGGGAAGTGTAAAGCTGCGTCTCTGTTACAGGAGTGAGCTTAAGCAGTGATTTCATTGCTGGCTTCTGTGGCGAGACGGAGGAAGATCACCAGCAGACTGTGTCCTTGCTGCGGGCAGTCCGCTACAACATAGGATTCCTTTTTGCCTACAGCATGAGACAGGTGAGTGCAAGGATGGAGAAGATTCTTATCTCTGCATATCTCACCTAATCCCTGAGGGCTGTTTCTCACAATGAGACACCAAAAAAAAAAGCTATTGAAAATAATACCTAAAGACATGATATATTGGTAGATTTTTTTTTTGCTGCATGCACTTCTAGGGCATGTGCTTCTGCAAGGGCTGCCTTTGTGCCTCAAAGGCTTCCAGCTCCCTTGTGTCTGTGTCATGGCTGATTAGTGGTTGGGTGACCTGGTTCTGCAGATGCTTCAGAGTGATTGCGATGAAGCAGCCATGTCTGCTGATACCTGCCTGCAGGTACGTTTTTCTCTGCTGATGAGAAATTGCTGGTGTAGCTGGGCTCCAGCCCAGCTACAGAGACTGTCAGTTGAGTCTGCAAAGAAATGGTGAATTTTCAGAAGGTATTTCCATGAGAAGAGTGGAGAGTTGACAAGTCTCCATTAGAATACTCTCCAAAGTGTAAAATGCTGACAGGGAAGACGACAGGAGATTGGGAAACATAAGGAAGCAAAGGATCACTTTTCAGCACATGGGACTCGAAGTAATAGATTCTGTTGCCTGTCCTTGTGGACAGACAGGCAAAAGAGACATCTCACACAGGAGATGCAGGATTCCTTCACACATCCACTGATGCTTAGCACCCTAAATCAAACCTTCTGCTAAAAAGGTGGTGCAGAAAGAATGTGAGGAACTCGAGGATGTTGCTGGCGCTGAAAGCATTCTGTGAGATTGTAAATACAAACTGTAATGTGTGGGAAGCTGTTGCTTGAAGAGCAGCCAAGCTGGTTGGGGTCAGACAAGGTTCTGATGTCAGACTGTCTGGTTATTGAGGAGCCATATTTGCTTTGTCTGTTTACAGAAAACCCGGGCATATCACCGGCTGCAAGACGATGTGCCTGCAGACATAAAACAGAGGCGGCTGGAGGAGCTCATTACTGTCTTCCGAGAGGAGGCTGCAAGGGCAAACGAGGCGATGGTGGGCCAGTCGCAGCTGGTGCTGGTGGAGGGGGTGAGTGTGCCTGGGACAGTGTTGTCCTCCCCTCTTGCTGGCCAAGAGGCTCTTAGGCTGTACACAGCAATCATCACTTCTGCCTTCCCCTCTCACTGTCCCCGCACAATCCTAGGACTCCAAGACCATATCTTCACACTTAAGCAGACAGCCTGATTTTTCCAGAGCACTGAGCTGCACACAGGGGGATGGAATAGGTCAGAGACATGTCTCTGGCCAAGCACTGAATTACTGCAAGCTCTGAAACACTGGCTTTGGTGTGTGGGTGTCAACACAGCAGCTCTGGCCATGGGACTTTATTACACGGCATGCTTAACAATGTGGAACGTGGATTTTAATACTGGCAATAGTGCTCAATTAATTCCTGAGGCAGTAAAACCCAGCAGTGAATCAGAGCTATTGCCATGCAGGTAATGTTCCCTGTCCTCCTTTCAGCCCAGCAAGCGCTCTCCCTCAGAGTTGTGTGGGAGGAATGACGGCAACATCAAGGTGATCTTCCCCGATGCTGAGACAGAGGATGCTGCGGGCTGCAAGGCTCCGGTCAGAGCCCAGCCAGGGGACTATGTGGTGGTGAAGGTGACCTGTCTACAATACTTGTTTCCTTGGGCTCTTTTTCTTGCTCAGTGCTGGTCTCTAGAGCAGCTGCTGCCAGGAGAGCCTAAAATTAGAATGGATCCTCCTCAGCTTTTCTGTTCCTGAGGACTGTTGTGCTGTTTCTTTCAGGTAACCTCTGCCAGCTCTCAGACCTTGAAGGGAGTTCTGCTCCGTCGTACTACCCTCTCCCGCTCTGCAGCTTCTCGTTGAGGTATCCCTGCTGCCAGTGGGCAAAAGCAGCACATTTTCCCCAGGAAGAAACAAGAAAGCTTCGTCAGGTGGAGATGGGGTAGAAACAGGGAGGTATATATATATATATATATATGAAAATAATAAAAAATATATATATTTCTCTTTTGGCAACAAACTGCACCCATAGATCTGTGCAAGTCTGTAGGCAAAAGGGATGGATGCTGGGTAGGGACTTGCCAGTGTGATTTTGTATTTTCACTTGCTGTCAGGTTGGCCCCCCCTTGCAGTGCTGACGGTCTCTCCTCTTGACTTCAGTCCCATCTTCTGCAGCCCAGCCTGAGAAACGTCTGCCTGCAGAGCAGGTCATTCCTACTAGCTCGGTTGAATTTAGGAGCTGCAAAAACTGGTAGTGCCTAGAAAATATAGCTCCAGGAGCTGCTCGAGAATGGAAGCAGTACTGCCAAAGGGCATGAAGAACTCGGTAAACAGGAGAAGATTGTGATGAATTCTTTCCAAATATTGGTAACTTCCCTATTTGTAAAATGCTTGGAAAGGGCAAGGAAGAACCTGCACTGTGCCTGTATGATGGAATATGGCACTGAACTGTGGAATATAAAATGATGTTAACGTGCATGAGTGCTGCTTAATCTGTTGTGTCTGAGGCAGAGGGAGTGCACCCTTACCCCTGCACTGGGGATATTAGGATGTAGGTTAGAGAGGAAGGATTTCCCTGTTTCCAGGCCTAAGGGAACACGTCTAAGGACTGGCTGCCAGCTGAGGGTTACTTCTAGCCTGTTAAAAGTTTAAGTATGGCTTTGTAATCCAAACATCTTTGGATGTGTTGCCCTTTGCTCGCTGGAGGAGAGAAATGGCCACGCCAGTTTAAATGGCCAATAACTTCTTTAAGTGCATCTTACAGATCCTTGTTTCTATCAGCCTGCAGCTAAGCCTGGCCACACTGTGTCATATTCCAGGCTGATCTGCTAAATTCAAACAAATACCCATGACCTGCACTTGTAAGTAAACTCTCTCTTATGAGATATGAGAAAGAACTATCCCTTTTAATATAGATAACCATGTTATTAAAATAAATCATTGTAAAAGGCTCTCTCCGGTGTCAAATTTGGAAGGAACAGCTGATCAACGCTTAATAGAGCAGTCATGTGAATTTGCAGAATTTTTAAATAAGCGTGAAAGGGTTTTGCTAGAAAGTCTTCTCTCCTGCTCAGCTCTTTCTGGGATACAATTGTGTCTCTTTGAAAACAGCATGGTTCACCGAATACTCATCAGACCTTAAGTTTGAGAAACAAATGCCTTTTGCTTATTATCTCAGAGCTGATTCTCTTCTCGTAGGAGTGAATCTGCACAATCAGCACTAGTCAGTGTGAGCTAACAAATATGTACACTGGGCTGTTCTGCAATCCTGCCTCCAAATGGGAAACGGTCTTAGGCCCAAATGCCAAGTTTTGGACCTCTGCTGCCTAGTGAGCATAAGCTGTTGACCAGCAGGATTTTAAGGAATAGGCAGTGAGAAGCTGTTTGGTTTGAGATACCAAAGGAAGGAGCAGGATCTATAAGCATCATCCCTCAAAAGTGACAGGCACGGAAGCCAGTATGTGCTTGCTAATTCAAACAACTGGGTAAATGGCCCAGTTTTCACTGCCCTGTAGCATCTCTTTCAGCAGATTTTTCCCATGCATCTTGAAACCCTGCCACAAGCCGGCACCCCCTGGAAAGGGCTAACACCTACTTTTTACTGTTCTTTTTGACCTTCTCCCAACAAGCACCTATTCCAAGCGAGAAATGCAGACCGCAGTGTGCCCTCCCCGCTCCATCCAGCTTTGAGGCCAGCTGTGATCGTTTTACAATCATTATTTTAAGAGCAAGAGACTAATGAGGAGGAGAGCTGGGTTTTACATTTTGATGAGGAGGTGATAATGCTCGCTGCACAGACTCCCGAAGGAGCCGTAGCGCTTACCATTTGCCTTGCCTCCTTAGTTTTTATGGGCCTCAGGAATGAAGGCTGAGGTTTTAAGGCAGCGAAGCAACCATTAGGAAGCGCTTAGAGTGACCTTGGAGGCTGAGTTAGTCATTTGGCACTGCCTGAAAGCAGGAATGTTTTTTTCTCAGGGGCTAGAGGTGGGATGCGGTTTCTGTATCGCTTGGCAGAAGATCTGCTCCCTGAATTCGGCTGTTGGGAAAGTAGAACTTGTGTCTCGTGTTCATTCCGCTTTGCTCTCATTCTTTTACGTTTCTTTTCCCAGTCTGAGCAGGGACGAGAGTCCTGGACTCCATGGGATTTTTAAATCTCCCGTGCTGACTTATACCTGGGCAATTGGCAGCTGAAGTGTTGCGGCATTTCGGCATACCTCAGGGATGGAAGGGATTTGTTTTGCTGGGATTGCTGCTGTGAGACAGCTCTGGGTCCAAACCGAAATACTGGTTAAAGTAAACATGCACTGTATCTCCGCTCAGTAAAGAAACACGGATCCAGGAATTACTATCCAAACTTGGTAGGAACATTACTATCTGTGATTTCTTACCAGCAAAGAGGCCTGCTAGGTTTTTGTTATCCAGAGCATGGTGTTTAAAAATCTTAATTTCCGCCGATTTTGTAAGTGTCCTCATAAAGACACATTTTGTAATGAAGCTCAGCCCTCGCCTCCATATCCCAAACTCTTGGCACAAGTTCCGGTGTGTTCCCGAGGGTCTCCAGGAGGCAGTAGCCCTGGTATAATTCAAAAGCTGGATCCTGTTCTTTTGGAAAAGAGCTGCAGTCAGCCCTTGCTGGCCTCCAGTTGCTTCTGGGCCCAGGAGGAGGTGTTCCTTGGAGGCAAAACACTACTGGTTGGCTGCTGGGTGGTGGTGTGTTTTAGGGATGACTCAGGTGGCTTCCTCAGGTCAGGCCCACAACTCTAAATCCTTCCTCACTGTGCAGCCCCAGAGTTTTAATATGCACTCAGCTTTCCTGTATCCATTCAAGATGGAAACCGCTGGTAATAACACCACCAGACCAGAAGTCACCAGCCTGAGGGAGCAGAAAAAAAAAAAGAAAAAAAAGCACATCAGAGTGATCAAAATGTTTAATTCGCCTGGTTTGGGGGTTATCTGCTTGCTCTTTCTGCTCTTTATATTCCAATGGTTCCAAGTTTATATTCCCAGTATTGGGCAGAGTGGATTTCCCAAGCCAAGGAGACCAACCACCTTTTAATCATTCCCACGAAATGCTGTGTGGAAGACACACACCATGGGAAAAGTACAGGAAAAGTCATAAATCTGTGTATCTACGTCCAGCTCCTTTGCTGAGACGGATTCTTTAGGTAAAAAAGAGCTGGGGGATTAAGGGGATGTATGTGAAATGCAGACCATCAGCATAAAACACCTTCAGTAAGGACCCCAGGAGCCACGCTTGGTACATGCAGAACTAGCCCAGGCTCATTAGGAGTCAGTGGCCAAGGTGGTGAACCCTCACTTGCCACCAGCAGGGCCGGGAGGCGAGGGCACTGCAGGAGAGGGCAACAGTCCCTCAGCAAACAAGCCAACATGCAAGAAAAACATTAAACTCCCCCTGCTCAGGTAAAAAAGGCAGGCAGCCTCCAGCCTGGGCGAGCCTCTGGGGACTTCAGTCGGATGCATAAACAAGACAAGAAGCAGCTCCTCGGGATGCTCCTGCTGACTTGTGCTGTGCCGGGCACGGGCGGCGGGTCACTGCTGTGGCTGTCGGTAAAGCTGCTGCGCCTGGGGACCCCGGCACATCATTGCAGCTCTGACCCAGTCCAGCGTTACAGGTATGGAGTGATTAAAATTGGGATTTACTGCTGCTGAGAACAGGGCTGTGCCGTTCTCTGCGCCCAGGCCAGCTGGCTGCAGCGACAGTGAGCGTCGGGCGCAGGACGGTGCTGCCCCGCAGCCCCTGCCATGTAACTTCAGTCACTTGGTTTGTTTTGATTTAGTTTCTGCTTAAAGCGGAGTGTCATTCTGAGCACAGCCTCTGCTGCCAGAGCAAAGCAGCTCCGGGGACCTCTCCTTCACGCTTCTCTGACGCGCCGACTCCCTCGAGCCCCCAGCCAGCAGGACGGGGCCGGGCTTGTAGGTGAGTGTCAGAGAGATCCTAGTGTTACACAGCGACTCACAGCAATAGTAATGGCAGCTCTGCCCTGTCACCCGGCCTCTCGCACGAGGGAGGCGCACGTTACTCCTTCCAGCCTGTCCCACCACTGCGGAGCATCAGGATTTATGCGGGGTCCTGTCTCTGGTGCCGGGTGGGCTGAACTTTGCTGGAGGACGCGCTGGGCTGTGGTTACATCGGCGTCCCAAGGGCTCGGCCGGTCCTTTTGGGGGCGAGCAGAGCCCTGCCCAGCCTCCCCTCCCCAGTACCTCCCTCCTTCCCAGGCAATCGTCCCAGGGTCCCTCTGGAAAACACACAAACTTTTTTTTTGCCTCCGTCCAGCCAGTCGTGCCCCAGTTACCCCGTGGGCAAGCACCTAACGAGGCGTTTGTCAGATCAGTTTTCCCCGGCACAGACCTAAAGTGACATTTACTTCCAAGCTCTGGCCATGCCCCGAGGCATCTCCTGCCACCGGCATTTCAGAACACACAACCTGCGGCCCTTTTTTTGTCTGCTTGCGATGTGTGTTGAGTGAGGCTGGACACCACCACGAACACACAAATACCTTCACCTGGCAGAAAGGTCGCTGTCAGCGAGAACAAGAGCCCGTTTGTTCTCACGCAGCCCTAAAGAGCGAACCTGTTTGTCCACGCGTCTTGGCTTACGGAGAGGAGGGACAGGCAGCGGGCGCCCTCGGCCAGTGTTGAGCTGCTCATCACTGCCTTTTGTTGGCCTGAGGACAATCTCAACATAGATGCCCATCGTTGCCTATGCTCCCCCTTCCCAGCCTCGCTCCCTTCTCCGAGACTCGCCAAGGCAGAGCAGTTGGGCTTTTCCCAGCGCCGGGGCTGGCTGTGGTTTGTCACGTCCTTCCCCAGCAACCCCAGTGCTCTGCAATCTGTTTTCCCGCTGAATATCAATGAAGTCAGAGAGAAAGATTGACGTTTTTTCCCTGATGGCAGCTTCTAAGCACAGTTTGCTTTAGGTCAGCCGAAGACCTCCGCTCTGCCGAAGCGGTGGCAGGTGACGAGATGCATTGCCTCTGAGCGGTGCGCCAAGCTGAAATACTTTTCTTCCCTTTTCTCCACTTTTCTTGTGGGTTTTCACTTTAGCAGACAGGCTTCAGGCACTTGCCAGCCCTTTTTTCCCCCAGGCCTCCTCCTCCTCCTCCCTCCACCAGTGCTGCTGTGGGCTGGAGTCCATGCCGGGTTCCTTCGGCAGCTTTTCATCACCTCTGCTGAAGCCAGCTCTTTGTGTAAAGCTTAGGGATTTAATGCAACATACAGAACTTTAAAATATGTCTTCTGTTTCTAAAATCAGTTATACCTTTAGGTGACTCCTTTCTGGAACTGGCAGCAGCCGGGTTCCAGCAGGAAGGGTACAACTGCTCCTAAAGGCGGTTCCACTGCTGATGGTGAACTCTGCCGTGCTGGAAACACAACGGGCTCTCCACCACAGCAGGCCTGCCGCCTCCCCTGCATCCCCCCACTGATGTCCCCCCCCACTGATGTCCCCCCAAGGCCAGCCCCAAGCTGCTCTGCAGCCCACCCACCCCGGCAGCGTTTCCCTCTGTCCCCAGCCCTTCCCCAGAGCAATGTGCCTCCCTGGAGCGATTCTGGGCTGTGAACTGAATGTCAATGACCGGGGGGCTGATGGTGAATGGCAGCTCCGATTTTTCAGGTTTTTGTGAATTCAGAGCGTATCTTACTAGTCTGTCACAGTAACTGCTGTTCTCCGGGGCTTGGGAGCCCTGTGGCTCTCCCTCCTCCCTTGTGAGCAATTTCTTTCCTTTACTGACAGCTAACTATTGACGTCTCATTCTCCTGGAGATGACATGTCCTGTCTCATCAGGTTTAAATTAGTTTTATCTTTAGGCTTCCCTATTAATAAGCTCTCATCGTGGTGTCATTACTCGATATCTATTTTCTGATGCTTTTCATTAATGACTCTATATCTTCCAAGATATTTTTTGTCAAGTATGTATGTTAGGTTTTTTCCCCTCTGCTGGCTGAGTTATTTAAGTCAGGCAGGGATCAGGGATGTGAAGGTGGTCAGACGCTGCTCAGGGGTGGACACGGTTGTGTGTGCAGGGAAGGACGACGGCCTGGGGCTGGAATGGACAGCCACGTGCTCCCTCGCTCCGTCTCTCTGCATCCCTCTAATGCCGGGCTGAGCTCTGCCACGCTGGGTGCTCTCAAGAGCATGAGTCAATAGAGTAATTAAAATGCCTCCCGTGAGGCAAAGGTGGAACAATTCATTTGGACAGCTGTATTGGACTCTCTCTGGGAAAAACGGAGAATGACTTTCTGTGTCCCCTCCCATGGGGGAGGCTCCCCGTGTGCCTGCTCCTGTGCCTGGCCAGCAGCTCCAGCCTTTGGCCAATAGCCCCGGGGTTAGAGTTGCTTCACAGCTCTTATTTCCCGGACAAGTTCTCTCTCCCATCCAGAAACCTGGTCTGGGCCATGCCCCAGGGACATGCTGCACGTTCAGGACGTGCTTGGGCAGGGAGCTTGCTCCTGGGGCATGGCACTGCTCAGCTTCCTCACCATCGGAGCCCTTCTAACTGCCACACACCCCAAAATCCTGGATGGCCAGAAACCCTCTGGAGGGACCTCCTGGCCAGCAGAGCCTCCGCCTGGTCTGCAGCCCCAGGGTCCTCCTGGTGGGGAGCAGGCAGAGCCCCCCCCACTGCAGAGAGTCCGAAACATCCTCAGCTCCTCGGGCCCAGCCCCCTGTGGTCGCTGGAGTCAGCGAGGCCGGTGTGATGCCAGGAGGATGCTGCCCTTGCCCTTCTGCGGGAGGCAGAAGTTGTGGTAGAAGAACCACATCCTCCCAAGTCAAATACGGGTGCTGCTGCTCTGGGCGGGTTTGGGACATGGGTGACCTTTTGGAAAGCTGGTTTGGAAAAAGCAAAAGATCTCCATGCATAAGTGATATGAGATCTTTTGTTACAGCTGCGGGTTTAGGAACTGGAGCTTCGACTCGGGCACGGCCCCGGCTCGGGGATGTGGAGGGAGATGGAGCAGCGGCAGACCAGGGAGATGGAGCAGCGGCAGACCATGGGAACAGGGGCTGAGCAGAGCCGCTGGTTAAGGAAAATACAGCCTCGTGATCCGCGATTCAGTGCTCAGCATAGAGATTGTCCGCAATGTCGACTTTTTACTGGAGAACTGACGAGATCGAGCAGCAAAGTAGGTTTCTGAACAGCATTTTGCCTAAAAACGTCAGAATTTCAAGGAGCGGAGCAGGCCTGGCTGGGAGATGGCGTCCCCGGGCTGCATGCAGCAGGACGGGCTCGAGCAGCGCAGCTGCCCCGTGCAGTGGAAACCCAACACGGTCCGTGGTGGTTTGGCTGAGCCCGTGTCAGCTGCTGACCTGCAGAGAGGAAATCACAGCCTGGCCAAAGCCGAAGGATGCCCTCTTCCCCGGCTGCCCTTGATGTGAGCGCCGGGCAGTGAACAAATACACGTTACTGTATTTATTCCAGTAATATACAATATCCAGTAACACTGGATATTGTAATGTGCCAGCAGCAGGGGGATGCTGCAGTGCTTCGTGTGCCTGGCAGGTTCTCATCCCTATTAGAAGAAATTCCTTTAGGAAATTTGAGGCGAAAGGGAATTATTTCACATGATTCCAAGGAGAACCATGACCGGCATCTCTGTTCCTGCTGGGTTGGAGCCACTTTCCCCAGCAGTCGAGCTGCTGCTCCCACCAGGAACATGGGGACAGCGGGGCTGCCAGCCCAGCCAAGTGCCTTTGCCTGGAGGGATTTTTCTCATTGTATCTTCAGCAGTGTCAAAAGCAAAGCCCATCAGTGTTGAAAACACCCGACTCTCCTTAAGACCAGGAAAAATGCATTCCCTGGGCTTCATTTCCAGGAGCCGCTTGCAGGGCGCAGGGCAGGGTAAGGGTGGGAAGCGGGGCTGGGTCGGCCACGTGGGGAGAGGATTAAATGCAAGAACAAACCTCGTTTCCCCTACGTGCACTTCTCACATTAATGAGGAGGAGAAAGGTGCCCGATTCCTTGAAAGGAAACCCTGGTATGACAAGAACCTGACGTACAGTGGCATTTCTAGTAGAGTTATCAGGGTGCTTCAGGGACATGGTGTGTCTGCTATCTGCAAAGTCAGGTCGCAGAGGAGAATTAGCTTGCCCAGCCCCTGCTGTTGGCTTGCATGCAAAAATTACACAGCAAACTACGACCAACTGCAGAACGGGTGATTTGCAGCAGTGCCTACAGCGCTGGGTTTGAGCTGATTAATATTCAGCGCACTGCTGTGAAAACGAAAAGCCAGACAGAATTGTCCTCCTCCTCTTTCTGCATCCATGAGGATGCCAAGGGTAATGGCTGAAGCGCAGAAACAAAAACAAGATTCGCTCTCGGTCGAGCTGATACAGGGCTTTTGAGCCTAAACAAGATGCTCCCTTCTCTTTGGGTTAATTAGCCTCATCTTTTAACCCGCCGCTTCTTTTTTGTGTTTAATTGTTGTCGTTCCGTTATTTAATTACAGGAAGTTTAAAAAAGAATAACAGGAGGCTTTCTTTGAAGCTGTCAGAACAAAACAGTAGGCATTTCAAAAAAACAGTTTCTCTTTAAAAAGAGGAAATATTCTGATATTTTTAAGAAAGATTCTTCCCATTGTGAGAAGTAAGTTCTGGTTCGAATGAAATAGGCTCGGGCAGAATCCTCTGTGAAGCACATTTTTCTTCACATTCTTGCAAGAGCGGGTGACCTAGCAAGTAGGCACACTTTCAGTTCTTGAAATACACCTTTTTTTTTAACTAATCCCAGCCAAATTTTTCCCTTCCCTGTTTCCCATTGGTTGGGTACTCCAGGCTTCACAGTCTGTCCGAGGCGCTTAAAATTCTTCCCGGATGTCCTGCGTCTGTTTCCCTCTCTTTATGCTACACCTAAAGGGATTATCTGACTAGTTTATTTCTTTCCTTTTTGGTAAAAAGTTGCTCAGTGTCATTAGCCCTGGTTAAATGTTTGGCTACCCTTGTAGTCATACCTAATCCAGTACGAATCAGTTTGTCCTTTTGTCTGTGTGATAAGAGATGTTCTACAAGCCTTTGCTGGAGCCTCCTTGTCTTAGTCATTCCCTTATCATGTCACCTCTGATGGAAACGGCTTTTCTCCTCTGCAAAAGCAATACCTGCCTTTCTTACACCATGTTTTCTCGATCAAAACTCTGTTTTGAAACACCCTTTTACTGTCGGTGGGAAAACTTTCCCCATCCCATGCTCAAGATAAAGCACAGCACAGGCCGGCTGGGACCGATGGTACCCATTGGCAGAGAGCCGGGATGCTCTGGGCAGCAAGAAGATGCCCTGGGGCTCGGGGTACAAACCAAACTTCGGCAGCTGGCTGGCATCCTCAGTGCCTGTCCTCCCGAGCTGCTTCCCCTCACCAAGCGCCTTTCCCTGCCCCAGCCACAGGTGATGGATTTCTCTCCGTCCTCCCACAGCTCTTTCCTCCCCTTGTTCCCTGGAAAAGCCCAGGAGATGCTCAGACCTGCCGGTCCTGCTGTCCCACCCGCGCTCAGCTGAGGCAGGGCTGGGTACTCTTGTACCACAGAGCAGCTTACGGAAGAGGAGAGCGGAGGCACAGGCAAAGCCCAGCCTGCTGTTTGCCTTCAGGGCTTCGGTTTTGCATTTACAGGGGCCAAAGTAAACCCTCGCCCACAGTCCCAGACCTCCTGGTGTCCCGTTGCGCTAACAGAAGGCGGGTGAGGGCAGGATGACGTGTGGTCAGGGCAAACCTCTCGAAGGCAAACACAGCCCAAGGTGCTGCCGAGCAGGAGGAGCTGGCACCGCTCAGAGCAGTGCTCGGCCAGGCTCCGGCCAAGGAGCTCTGCCCAGTAGCCATCCAACACCCCTTCCTGCCAGCAGCCACCACGATGGATGGGCCACACATCCCAGCTGCCATGGGGCCGACCAGCGCGGTGAGAGGAGCCTCTGGATGCCCCCGACCCTCCCTGTGACACCCCCGGCGACAGGTGAGGGAAATCCTGCAAGAAACCACCTTGGTGCCCTCACGGACAGGGCTCGTGAGCTGCCCCAGAGCCACCCACCCTCGCTCACCAGAGCCAGGCGGTGCCAGCGGCAGGGACGTCCCCTGTGGCACCATTTTACATTGCTATTAGTGCATCAAACCAATGCAAAATTCCTGCCTCTTCCCTTATATCACTCCCATTCATTCTCTGTGTCTGCTCTGCACGGTGCCCACCCCGGGCACGGGTGCTGCTGCCGGCTCCGTGGGTCTCACAGTGGCCAATGGCCGCCCGCCCCGGCTCTGCAGGAGCGGAGGTGGGAACCACCCCCGTGGCACCGCGCCACCTGGAAGGATTTGCTTTTTGGCATTTTTGGTTGTAGGATTACTGAGGAAATCTTTACACCTGTCTCTGCAATTATTCACAGCCAGTGAGCCTGGGTTGGGAATTGGCACTTTCTTTCATCCAGCTCCTTCTGTTTCCTTAGGAATTGGAAACCGAACGTGTCCAGCGAGGCGTTACTTATTAGGCATCTTGGGCCAAGGCACTGCCATCCGTCCCTGTCCTTCCCCTCGCAGCTCTGCCGCTGCCATCGAAGGACACCCGGCTTCTGCTCTTCACCTTCCTGCTGCTGAGCACACGCAGCTCGTTGGCATAAAGTTCCCTTTCCCGGAGGCCCCAGCCCATGGGTGCTCATTGCAGCCGGCGCGAGAGGCGGGAGGGAGGCACTGATTGCAGCCCTAAGGACAACGGCTCGATAGCAGCGTTACCTCTGTGTTTAATTGGCAGGGTGGGGGTGGCATCCCACCCCCCCGTCGAGGTTGGGGTGCTCGGGGCATCGCTCACTCGCACGCTGCCACGACCGGGTAGAAGGAGTAAGGAGTGACAGGAGAAGCTGGGCTGGAGTCCCTGGACATCGGGGGCACCTTGGTCACCCCATCGACTTGCGAAAAGCCCGGCGGGAAACTCCGAGGTGTTTGGTGAAACATTTAGCCTCCTGAATGCCCAGCCATGGCATGCAGGAGCCACAGGCTTGGCTACAGGAAAGTGGTCTTTCCCTAAAGACAATGTTGTTCTTTCATGAAAAAAATAAAAAAAAAAGAAAACTGAAAGCTTTTCCCCACAAATCAAATAATTCTATGGGGAGCTTGAGCTGAAATGCTTGATTTTTTGGATCAGCTGCAAGGGAGCAGCCATCGTTCTCACCATCTCATAACTCCTCAGATTGAGCCTTTCCTCCCCAGAGGCGCTGCTGCTTGGCAGAGCCCTGGTTTCTGCAGAGAGCCAACTTAATACAAAAAAACCACTTATTGTCAAAACCGGCTCAGGTGCGAAGTTTCAGAGCAGCGCTACTGCCGGCTGCGGGGCCGGGGATGTGCCAGCCGGCAGCTCTTCAGCAGCCATGGATTGGATGGGATCAGCTGGGTGCTCTGGGGACAGCAAGGGGTCCGGGTGGGGAGGGCGGTGGGGGGGACGAGCCACAGCCGAGGAACGGTGGTGTGGGCTGGGGTCTGCACTGGAAATGCTCACCTTGAGCTGGCTCCCAGCTGTGCGTGCTGTTCTTTCTGGCTACCAGCCGCCAGCACCCCCCATTTCCCACTTCCCGATGTCTTCAGCCGTTCAGCTTCTCTTCACCCTTTTAAATTTTGAACACACTTCGTTAGGAATAGGCGATACCTGCGGCGGCGCGGTGGCATGCACTATGCAGAGCGCTGCCGGCGGTGGACGCGTTACCGGCTGGGATGAGAAACTGCAAAGTCGTGCGTAAATGTCAGGTGAGAAGGCGGTTCCATCCTCTGGCAGAGGCAGTGGGATGCGAGCGGGAGCCCTGGCCCTGGGAGCGGGGACAGCGGGGAAGACGCTGTCTGCAAACCCACCGCTCAGGGGACCAGGTGTCCCCTGGGACCCCGGAGCATCCCATCAGCGACAGACAGCAGAGCCGGTGTGGGTGCTGGGAAGTGGCTGGTGGCTCTGGAGGCTGCAGGGCTCAAGGACCTGTCCCTGTCCCCAGCAGCTCTTGCCGTCAGGGCTGTGGCACAGGACGCATTTTGATGTGGGGGACGGCTCCTTCTGCGCCCGAGAGCTCACCGGCCATCGCCGCCCACTCATCCCCGGGGTCCCGGCCCCAGCCCGGGGGGGCTGCCCTGGCGGGGTGCCGGGGATGTGTTTGTTCATGTCAAACAGCTCCCAGCTCGCTGGCAACAAGCGGGGAGCAGGAACAGAGAATAAAAGAACCAGCAGCTCAGGGACAAGGGCAGAATAAATCTGCATAAATACAAACGAGGGGAATATTTATTTCTCACGTTGACCGCATTTCTGTAGCTAAACGGCGTGAGAGGCAGGGGGCCGGCAGGGCTTAGACTCGACTCCGGGGCCACAGCTCATCGTGGTTCCCCACTTTTCCAGCAGACTTATCTATTAAATAGTCTTTGCATGTGAGTTACCCCTGTAGCTGATAGGAGAGATAAATAACAAAACCCTTACAAATGCAAAAATCCTTCTGCAGTTTGGAAAGAAACCAAATCACGTGCTGAATGCAGATGAAGAAAAATCCTTTTTATTGTAAGGAGTAACAGAAGGGATGTGAATCCACCTCACCCACAATGCAACACATCCAAAATCCACTTGGAGATTACACGACAGGATAGCGTTTACTCTGATCAGTTCAAAGCATATCTCTTTGGGAACAAATCAGCTAAGTACCCGTTTGGATTAGACTGTAGGCCTTTTTTGCCTTCTTTTTAACAGTAAGAAATCACTGAAAACAGCAAAATTTCCTTTTGAAATGGCCAACTAAACAGCAGAAGGAGAGCAAAGACAAAGCGTTTACACTTCGTCAGCATTTGTCACTTCTTTGCCTTCCCTTCACAGGAATTTGGTGCAGTTAGTGCAAACTTACAAAATTCCCGTGGGGCAGCTGCACCGGGAACAAATCGCTGCCACCAGCTGGGAGGTCTCGGTCCAGCACCAGGAAAGTGTCCCCTTGGCCATCAATTGCCACAGCCCCTGGCCCAGGCGAAACTCGGGTGTGCATGAGGAAGGGCCGGAGTGTCGGGGCAGTACCTGTGTCAGTGACTGCTGTAACGAGTGGCTTATGGCCGTGACAGCCTGGAGGGCACACGGGCATCACCTGGGGCTCCTGTCTCTGGCGCTGCTGCCATCAGTTCTGTTGGCACAGCTGCCTGTTGGCATGGCTAACCATCGGCATGGCTAACCATCAGTACGGGTACACATTGGCATGGCTAACCGTTGCCACAGCTAACCATCGGCATGGCTAGCCATCAGCACAGCCAACAGCTGGCACGGCTAACCCCTGGCACGGCTAGCTGTCGGCGCAGCTAACTGTTGGCAAAGCTAACCATCAGTATGGCCAATCCTGGTCATGACAAAAACACCAAGGTCTGGTAAGGCTGAAACGTAACGCAGAAGAAATATTCGTGGTTGGGTTTCTCCATTTTCACGTCTATTCTATGGGCATCGGGTCATCATCCTCCCTTCCCTCCTCCTCCTCCTCGGGGCAGAGCGGTGGGAATTGCCCACAAGGGGACCTGTGGGGACACTGGGGCTGAGGTTTTGGGCAGCGCGGGAGCTCGGAGCAGCAGCCCCGTGCTCCCTGTCACCTCCCGCTGCCAGGTGGTAGGGTCAGCCCTGGTGGCTTCGTCTTGCCCAGCCCGGGCACCGACACCGGCACATCCACCGGCACGTCTGCCGGCAGAGCTCTGAGCCAGGTCCCAGCCAGCAAATCATCCTTACCCCAGGGTGTTGCTGCCCCCACGGCTACAGAGTGCTCCCAGGACTGATGCCTGTGGCTGGGGGAGAGGGACGCAGGTCAGTGCACGCCAGCCCCCACAAACCCCCCCGAGCCCCGACCCGCGGGGCCAGGCTCTGCGGTACCCGACGTGCCGGTGGCCCAACAGCCCCCGGCTTTATGGGCAGAGATGATTTAGTGCCCTGAGGAATATGCCTCTGGGGAAGCTGGGACGGCTTCCAACTCTTCCTTCCCTCCTCTATATATTAACTTTGCATGCATATGAAGCTGGAAGCTCCTCCAATCACCTCTGCAAATATTAATTAATCCTCACAGCATCCTGAGGACCATTATTCACTCCTACTAAGTAAATATTATTAAATCCTTTTATGAGAGGTGAAGTGACTTTTCCAGGGCTGTGCAGGGTCTAAGTAGGAGCACACCGACTTTGTCTCGTGACCGTACGTCTGCAGCCACCGAGCGTGGCGAAGCAGCCGCCGCTGACGGGTAAAACCTGTCGGTGCCAGTCAGGGGATGTCTCTGAGGACCAGGGACCTCAATTGCCCCACAGCAAAGATGTACCATGTGGGGTGGAAGTGCTTTTGGGGGCCCACTCCGACATGCATCAGCACCCTGTGGCTTCAGCTGCACCCTGTGGCCACGGGGACCCTCTTGGCCACTACCCCCGCGTCCCCACGGCCGCTGCCCCTTTCTGGCTCACAGACACCAGTGGAGATCCCCACCAGGGCTGGACTTACTCTGAAGGAGCCAGTCGATGAAGGCACTTGGGAATGGTGAATTCTGCAAAAAAAAAACCCAAGGAGGTGTTAAAGTGTGTGACTGGAGGCTGCGGTGGGCAGGAGGGCAGGCAGTGTCGGGGGGGACGCAGGGCAGGGACACGGCCGTACCTGCAAATCCAGCTCCACGGACTGCTGGGATGTCACCGGCAGATTGGAGAGGGCAGAGTGGATTTTCCCCAGGAGCCCAAAGGGGATGACATCTGGGGAGAGGGAGAGGCCATGAGGGCTGGGCAGAGCCGGCTGCCTGTCCAGGAGCCTGCGGAGAGCTCTGCCCTGTCTACCTGGAGCACCTGGGAGAGATCAGGAGAGCCACGTCCCTGCCTGGTGACATCCTCAGCACCAGAGGAGGAAAAACCCCTTGTCCTTTCTGCGAGTCTCAGACCTCCCGGGGTTCAAAGTTTCCCATGAAACGCGCGGTCCTGGAGCCACCAGGCGCATGTCTCATCACACGGGAAATGTTTTGGGTAAACGGGGACAACGTTGCACGGACTGAAGCAACAATTGCGGCTGTGCAGGACTCAAAGATGGTGGGAAGCAAACTGGGGGTGGTTCCCAGCAGAGCCATCTCTCTTGGCAGCAGCTCGGGACTGGCCCCAGTTAGGAAAAAAAAAAAAAAGGCAAAAACATGAGAAAAGCAGGATTGTGATGCTTTTGCGCCGTCTGGCAGCGTCCTGGAGGTGAGCCGGGACTGTGCCACCCACAGCAGCTTTGAGTAACTCCTTCTCCCACAGCTCGGGCTCTCCTGAGGACACCCCCTGCCTGCTGACGTGGCTAAACACGCAAAACTCGCCTGTCACCCTAAAAAATAAACACAGAGGAGAAAAGTTGACAACTTACTGTTGAGGAATTGGAGCTTAATGTTGACGATGCTGACCCAAATATTCACCAACGGACAAAGCTGCAACGATAACAAGTGGCACAACCTTGGTGAGAATATCGTGGGCGCGGCGACGCGTTTCCCTAACAATCCTTAAAGTTTCGCAGACTTTAAATCAAGACGGAACGATTAAATCAAGACGGAACGATCAGCTCCTAGAGCCCGGTTTACCTCCGTGGGAAAAGAGCGGTATAAACCGTTCAGCTCTCTTCTCAAAATGACACAGATTCTATTTAACAGAATAAAAGATTTTTTTTCTGACGGGCCCCTTTTTTCTAAGCGAGGCTGTCACTCCTGCTTACCGCACCGGCTCGGTACCAGGAGGTGCTTCAGAAAGCAATTGTTTACAAATTATCCCGTAACATTGCACGATGGAATTTGAATTACTTCTAACAAATAAATCCTGACTGTAAGAAAGAGCAAGGAAGTTGGCGGAATTCACTTATGGGTTGTGGGGCATGTATCTGCGCATGCAAATATATCTATGTATGTATGCGTAAATCTGCTGGATAATTACAAGAGCGCTAATTTCAATTAAAGTGCAGCTTCGCACAGGGAAGGACTTCCAGGCACTCACCAGCGCAGGTACGAGAGACTGAAGGGAATTGTTCAGCAAACGGCTCACCATGTTGGTGAAGAGGCTGGGAAGGGAAAAAAGACAAACAAAAATTACCAGGGAAATCGCCAAAAACCCAGGCCTCGGCATCAAGACAAATCCAATCTCCTCCGCTGGCCTGCAGCGCTGCGAGCGCCGGCGAGGAGCACCGATTCTCTTCTTTTCATCTCTAGCATTAAAAGGTGCTGCAAGCCCACAGCTCCCCCAGGCTTCAGCAGGAATTATAGATGCTCGGGACTTTTTTACCTGCTTGTCAAAATCTTGATCTTTAACGTGTAAATCTGTGCCCAGACTGGAGACTGAAATTTCGCCCCACTGCAAACTTGCAAAGAGCTAGTCCTGACCATTATTTTTAGCTGTTTTCCCATGCACATACCAATATCCCACCCACTTGTCGGTTTCTAAAAGAAAAAAAAAAAGAAAAGATTGGCTTTTCTATGAGAAAAACCTTGTGGGCTCCTCATGGCTGGATAATGGAGCTGCCACTTACTCTGCGTGATGCCCTTGAGATTTTTGCTGAATTAACCTTCTCTGAAGCACTGGGTGGCCTCAAGTCTGGAAACTAGAGGCCGGCTGGGCAGCTCAGGGGCAAGGGAGGGACAAACCTGCCTCCAGCATGAGACGCAGCCCTACGCCGGTGGCCATGGTCGAGACCCTGGTCAGCCCAGGGGGTCGGGCTCGGCTCCTGCGTGTGATGGGTCTGTCCGTGCAAATCACCTCGGTGCGTGACACGGGACCGGGGGTGGTGAAGGCTCCCACACTCACCCCTGCCGCAGGTTGACGCTGAAGCCGCCCAGAAGGTTGTTGCAATCCTTAACCACCAACTTGAGGTCACCGGGGGTGTCTTGGGTCAGTGCGATGTGTGATGTGATGTTCGTTTCTACTGAGGATCCACTCAGAAATTGAAAAATCCTGAGAAATAAAGAAGTGGCTTGGAGGGTTATAGAGGAGACCAAAGCAGCACAGAAGAGCGGTATCTGTGGCTGAGCTGCAAGCTTGGGCTCAGCTGGGACAACGTTTTAGACTCAGGACTTTCATCAGCCTCCTGGTCCTGTTAGCAGATCATTGAAGTCCCAGTGTGCAACGGGCACTGAGGGGTTTCCAGGAGAGTTCTGACTTCAGGCAGAGGAAGGACAAGTTAAGATGAAGGAGCATGGAGCCTTCTTAACAGTTTGCTCCCAACACCTTGTCCACAGGAGGATCTCTGCCTCTGCCAGCCACCACAGGCTGATACCTTGCTTTTGGAGTGAGGACAGCTGAAAATATCCCCAGGGAGACACTGCAGCACAGTGCAGAGCTTTCCTCACCAGGCCTTTAGTGAGTGTTTGGGGACATTTCTCCAGCATCCAGGAACGTTCCGTCCTCGCCAGCACCCTCAGGAACCCCATGCCCTTGCTGCTCTGTCTCACCCACCAGCCCTGCTCACCCTGGCAAGCGCAGCACCAGCTTTGAGTACAGGTTCAGGATGACCTCGCTCCCACGAAAGACCTTCCACGACACTCGGACATTCTCGAGGTTCAGCACCTTCAACCTGGGGGTTGACACAGAAGCAAACCTGCCTTGAGATGGCAGGATCAGCAGGAGCAGACCCTACAGTCGGAACTCTTCCTGTTTGTCATTTGACCCGTTACCTATGTGGATATTCTCAGTTAAAAGGGAAGGTGGGGAAGTGCCAAGCTCTGCTCCAAGAAGACCCAGCTGCAAAGCAGGGTCAGGTTGGACGGGGCTGTGTCCTGATGAGTCTCCAAGGGTGGAGCTTCCCCCATCTCTCAGAGTGCCCATTGCAGTGTCACATCACTCCCATGGGGAAGACTTTTCCCATCTCTGGTTGGAATTTCCCCCATCACAGCTCCTCATGTGAGCTGCAAGCCCGGGACTGATGGTTTGTATAGCAGGGAGGAATTGGTCCCCTGGCGCACCCCATTAGGGCAACCCTTCCCCTGGACATTATTTGTTACCCTGCAGCGAGCGCCACTGCTGTGCTTCTGCTCTGACTTACCAGCCGAAGGGTGTTGACTTGCGAAGGACTCCTTCACCCAGCAGTCCTCCTCCACCCAGAAGACCATTAAGGTCAAGTAGAGTTCCATTGCTTAGGAGACCTCCATTTCCAAGCAGCCCTGTGCCAAGCAGACCATTCTCTCCGAGAAGGCTTTTATTTCCAAGGAGGCCATTGCCGAGGAGACCGTTGCCAAGGCCTTCTCCACCAAGGATGCCTGTGCCAAGGCCTTTCCCACCAAGGATGCCTGTGCCAAGCAGACCACTGCTGCCAGGTTGTCCTCCTGCAACAGTCAGGTCTCCATTAGTGTTCTGGTTTGCATTGCCTAGAAGCCCTCCTCTCCCAAGCACACCCATGCCAAGTAGACCTTCCTCACCTAGGAGGCCAGTGCCAAGGATCCCAGATCTGCTTGTTTCTTTTCCTGCATCAAGGGGACCTCCACTTTCTCCTCCACTCGGACTTCCTCTGCTAAGGAGGCCGGTACCAAATAACCCACCTTCACCAAGAAGACCTGTGCCAAGCAATCCACTTTTTCCACTGGTGGGACCTTCACTGCCAAGAAGACCAGTACCAAGCAAACCTGCACCAAAGAAGTCCCAGTTACTAATCAGATTTCCACTGTTGGAAAGATTTAATTGATAAGAAAGGCTGGTTCAGCTACGTTAGGTTGACCTGCTCATGAGGTCTCATGGGGACCCCTGAGCATCCTTGCACAAAGTTGAACTCCTCATGGAGCCAAGCCTGCCAGGAGGCAGGGCCCTGATGAGCTGAGGGATACTCCATGAGCCCAAAATGGCACAGGACACGCTGGGACCAAGGTGGGCACGTGGCCATCTGTGCCATGACACTCCCCTGGGAAACATGGAAAACCTCTGAGCTCACCATCTTTGGGTTGCGCTGGGCTCAGCCCAAGGACACTGCCCAGGTTGAGGAGGCCCTGGGAGCAGGGCAGGAGGCCCCCAAGGAGGACAAGACAGCAGAAAGGCAGCATCTCTGGTCCCAGCACCTACGGAGAGATCCACATCAGCCCAAGCACAAGCCCCACTGTGCAGGAATCGGCAGCCTGGGCACCTGTCTGGCTCTCCATCCTTCATGTGTGCGGCCCCAGAGCAGTGGGACAGGTTCCCCTCGGACATGCAGCCCACAGGCATTGTCCCCCAGCCCCAGGGGACCAGCCTGGACCCATAGCACCCTTTTCCCACCCAGAAAAGTCAAACTGGTTTTGGTTATCAGGGAGCAACTGGAACACAGTGACATGCTCCTCTAGAGTCATTCATGTCTCCATGCCCGGCTGGGCTACCCCACTGCACTGGGTGCCTGACATCACAGGGAAGCTTGGAGGAAGAAAATGTCATTTTAAAGAGAGCAAAAGGGATGGAGATGAGGCAGGAGGACCTTGTAAAGAGTGAGACGAATGGCTTCCGACCGCTCTGAAACGGCCCTGAAAGAAGAATACTTTAAGGGGCACAGTGGGATAAAAAAATGGTGTGTGTCAAAGTGGTGTCCTTCTCCTCATTATGAAGAATACCTCGCATTATTAAATCTCAAAGTGCAGCCAAAATCAGACTCACTTTTCCGTGGACAGGTTGTTTGTTTTTCTCACCTTGCTCCATTCAGGCTATGAAAAGAGTCCACTTTCCCTGTATTTGATCCGCCTCTAGTCAAAAGAAAGCACCTTCAAGGACCTCTTGTTCCTGCATGAGCTAGACTTCTTGGGGTTCCAACCAACACTGTGGAGTGTTTGTTTATACACAGAAAGATGTTTGCAAAGAAATGAAAAGAGGCATCTGCTGAAGCACTGCCCTAGGTCCCAGTTTAAGGGAGCACCCACCTGCACAGCCCACATCCCATCTGGGGCACCCCAGCTTGTCTCTTCCGAGAAAAAAAACAATGTACAGGCTGCCAATTTGAGGTTCAGCACTGAGAAATAACATTATATAGGTCAGACTGAACAACTTCTTTATCTGCTCCAGATATTTTTAAAAAAATCCCTCTATGACAGTTCTCGGCACAATTAAATTAGACTTTAATTCACTAGACTCTCTTTTACATTTTCCCTTTGATCAGCATGTAATGATGTACAGCTCCTGTAGCTGTGATTATTGAACAGGAGAGAAAGATAGAGGCTTGAGCAGCTTCCATTGAAAATCGTGTCAAATAAAATCAGTGGGATTTGTTGGAGGGTCTCGACAAGACGTGCGTAGCATTGTAAAAGGATGCCAAAATGGTTGTCGGGTCTTTTAGAAGAGCTCTTGGAGAGAATACATGACGAAGTAGAGAACTATCTCTGCAGCTATTAACGACATCTATCTGGTTGGTACCTCCTTGGCCACACGCATTTAAGTGAGCTGAACATCTCATACATGCAAAATGCACATGTGGCTTCGCAGATAAACGCTTATTTTATACCAGTTGCGATGAGATCTGATAAGCTGCAAATTGTTCTGAATTCTGGTCGCCAAGACCATGAAAAACATCCTGGTCATTTCTGATGGCTTAGTCATTGTAACAAACTTAACAACAACAAAAATAAATGTGGAATTTGACAAGGAAGAGCTCTACTAGCTTTAAAAATTAATTTTCATAAATGATTAAGTTTTGCTACACAAATCAAAGGAAAACATCATTACAATTCTTGCTTTTAAAGCCAAGTTACACTTTGCTGTAGGTTGTCTAATGGGAACGGGAGCTCTGTGGTCACGGTACCTTAATGCCACTTACCTGGAGCCCTTTGATGTCGCGGTGCAGCTGCCCACGGCCTCTCAGCGGTGGCTGCCAGGAGCGGCTCTTATATACCCGAACTGCAGGAACAAGGAAAGGCCGGGGAAGGATGAAACTGGGATAGTTCCTCTTCACTGGCTGTCAAGTGTGAACCCTGCACCAGCCTGACCCCAAATACTCATGCGGCAGCGGCGGACCGTGCCCAGCAGCACACAGCAAGACCAGGGGTTCACCTTCTTCCCACAGTCTGGGTGTGGTGGCCACTGGCTCTTCTGCCTGGCCGGGGTACATGGCCACCCGGCTCCTCGGGGCTTGTCCCCTTCTGTCCCCTCTGACCCTCAAGACAGCACAAGTTTGGGGCAGTTGTGCCACATCTGAGGGTCCAGCAGGGCAGCCCCCTGCAGCCCCTGGGTGCTGGGGCAGGGGCTCATGTCCCCAGGCAGGGGATGCTGTGGGTCAGGTCCCATCCAGCCCAGCACCACGCGGCTCCTTGCACATGGCCCGATGTGGCTGGCCACGGCCGTGGCAGGGACACGGCCATGGCACAGGTGGCTGTTGCTGCTCACAGCTACTTGATGTCTCTCTCGCATTGCCCTCCCAAAGTGGCCCAGAGCGGAGCAGGAGGGTGCTGGCACCCAACAGCCCAAATTGCCATGGGACAGGCAGATCCCAGAGCGTCCCCTGAGCATCACAGATCCTGTGAGACAAACTCAGAGCAGCCAGGGAGAAAGGGGATGCCACGGGGGGCTGGGGATGCTCACAGGTCTCTGTCTGAGCAGAGGGTCCCTGGGACAGTTCGGGGCAGCTCCAGGGGATGCTCCATCGATGATCTTAGAGGTCCCTTCCAACCTAGATGATTCTATGATTCAGCAGGGCACAAGGGTCTGAGGACAGTGAGAAATTGCCTCCCAACAAGTTCATTACGTACCGAAACAGCATAAGGCTGACTAAAAACCCCAAAGTTACCACAAACTAAAGAGTGTGTGGATTTATGGCATAGAAGCAGCACCGTGAAAACTGCCTGTCACCCACAGGTACGCAGGAGATGGCTTGTGCCTCCAAGAAAGATCTTGGCAGCTTAAAGGAGGCTTGAGAGACAACAAATAAAAGAAAATGGGGAAATAAATATAGAGGTGAAGGGAAAAGGAGCATGAAAGATGTCAGAAAAACATGAGTCTGGGGTTCCAGGGGGTTTTCAGGGTGGGTCTGGACTGGACAGGGCAGGACCCTGTCTCAAAGGCAGCGATATTACAGCTGTCCCAGCTATTCCCTTTCACCTCAGGGGCAATCGGTGGCTTTAGAGCCTCAAATTAGCAAAGGTTTCATTTCTTCAACAGGCGGCTGAATCATGGAAAAGAGCCTGTGCATAAATAATCTGTGCTGTTCATGCAGAGTTCACAGGCATCTATGGGTGAATTACCGCCCTGTCCCCGAGTGCTCCTGGGACAAAGCCCCAATAAAGCCTGGGGCGGGTGATGGCATGACGGGTCTTCAAGAAAGCCAAGAGACCCCACAGCTTTGGGTCCAGTCCCTGAAAAGAGGCTGACATGGCAGGGACTAACACAGTGTTTGGTGGCAGACAGCTCTGCCCACTGGGTGTTGGGTGGCACTGCCAGGGCTGGGCAACTGGGCAGGGGGCTGCAGGCTTCCCACCCACCGCAGCCGGGGTCCCCAGCACGGTGGGGTCTGTCCTGAGACCTGGGTTTCACTGGTGCCCATCACCCCCGCAGGCTCGAGCACCCGCTGCAGCTGCAGAGAGGGCTGGACTTTATTAAACCCAAGCACAAGAACGCAAAATACACCTGCGTCGTTCTGAGCATCCACAAAAGAGTCCAAAACGCAACGTTTGGAGGCAAAAACCACCCGTGTTCCTTCTGTTCCAAGCAATGTAGGCGGGATGCAATATTTGCAAGGGAAAAACCAAGCTGCTGTTTGGCTGTGTTAGGTACAAAGAGAAATGCGGTGGAGCATCCTTCGGGCAGGCTGGGCTCCCATCCCTCCGGGGGTGGACAGGGAAAACCGGGAGGTCCCTTCCCAGCTCAGTGTCCCAGGCTCATGCGGACAGCACGATGAGGTCCTGGTGAAGCAAAGGGGTTTACCATGGGGTTACCTTCCCTCTCTCAACATCCTCCACAGAAGCAACAGGCACTGCCCTTGCTCTGGAGCAGAGACAAGGTGCTGGTGGGGGAACCTCAGGGCATGGAACAGGCACTTACTTCGATGACATCGACGTCCGCGTTGGTGAAGTCGATGTTCAGCAGCCTGGGCAGGGGAACCCCTGCTCCCAGCACACCTGTGGGTCACCAGCCAGCCCAGCTTAGCATCACCGAGCTTCTGCCTGGGGCTCGGTCCCCAACTCCATCCTCCCTGTGTGCAAACCCCTCCCTCCACGAGTGTAGAGCTCTCCAGAAAGGCTTTGTCTCATGGCACTTAGTGCTTTGGCAAAACACCTTGTCATTTTCTCCTGCTTGCAAAAGCAGCAGCTGGGGGCAGCCCCGCAGAGGGGGCTGCGGGGCCCCTGTTTTGTAATGTGCGGGTTCTCCTCCTGGCAAAACGCTGCTGCCTGAAATGAGCCTCCCCCCGTCAGTGCAGGTCAGTCCCGCTGGCTCGCGTTCTATACGGCGAGGTGAGCTACACCTGCAGAAGCTCCTCGCAGAGTGTACAGTCCAGCACACGTGAATACACGGACAAGGCACAAGAGCTTCCTTACCGTTCACTGCAGGCAGGAAGGCGACATCCAAAATCTGGCCAACAAGCATCTCCAGGAATGATACCTGCAACACAGAGAGGGGTCGCTTAGTGCCACCACTGGTCCTGGTCCCCTGGTCAGCCCGGCCTCACCCTTTCCTCGGGCACATGGGGATGCTCCAGTCACACCAGCTAAATCCAACCGGAACCCTTGGTGCTCCAGATCCACAGCCATCTAGTGCAAACTCACCATTTCACAGAAATTGGACTTTAAGCATTCTATGGCCAATTTTTAGTCCCAAGTTAATGCCATGCCACAGGTCCCTTCCTGCTGGCGTTAAAGCTGCCTGCAGTAACCACCTCTGGAAACCAAACATGCTCTATCTGCAGGGATCCTGCAACAGGAGAGCCCAGGATTCCTCCTGACTTTTTGCCTTTGTCACCTTCAAGGCACCAGGATAAGCCTCCCCCAGAGCATTCCAAGAGGATGGCATGGGCATGTGCAGGATGTCCTTCAGTTCCCTGAGCACCCAAAACCTCTCCCTCTCAGTGAGGATTTTTTCTGAAAATTGCTCATAGGTCATCCATGAAAAAAAAATCCATCTCCAGAGATGAAAGACAGGTGCTACTAAAAATATGACACAACCGTTACACTGTAATTGGCCCTTATTTCTCCCCAGCCGATATCTATCAGCGCTTTGCTTTCTGCAATAGATTTCACGTGTTACTGAGGCTGCAACATGTTCTTACATCAAAACCACCGACAGACGAGGACACCAAGGAGAGATCAGCCCTATAGGAGGAAGCAGAGGTGAGTAAAATCCAAGCAGCTCCTCTGATGACCCAGTCTTGTCAATGCCCTCATTGTCACGCAGACCAGGAGGTCCCACATCCATGCCCAGCCCTGGCCACCCCCGGCCACCCCCCAGATGAAGACCAGTGTCCTACTTCTCCAGGCTGACGCTGATCTTCAGCTTGTTGTCCTCAACTGAAAACTGGGCCAGCAAGGAGGTGTCCTGTGGTCAAACAGAGAGGTCAGGGCAGAGGTGGCTCCTGTAGCCCTTGCCCAGCCTGCAGCCCAACCATGTCACGTTGGGTGCAGGTCCCATCTCCTGGCACCCCCTCACCCACTGTGCAGGGAGGGGGAAACTGCAAGAGGAATTTCTGCAGGGCTGAAGGGTTCTGGAGGGTTGTTCCTTCATACATACGATATTCAGAAGGCAGAGAGACTTCTGGACATCATCTGGGTGGATCACCATCACGTCTGCTGTAGCCGTGAGTTGGACCACACCTTTATTTTTCTTTAAGGTCACCACCGGTGCTTCAGGGACTGCAATTTTCAGCAGCAATTCACGTGACTCGGGGTATGCCTTCAAAACCTGTCAACAACCGAAAATGGAGTGTTTCTGCTGGCAGGAGCACAAATGGTGCTGTAACCAGGAATGACAGAGCAGGCTGCCTACTCCAGCAGCATTTGCATGGTGCTGCTCCTGGGGGCAAATCTGATCCTGAACTGCTCCAGCCCAACAAGTCTGTATCTCAATTGGCTGAAGTGAAGTCAAGCTAGCTGTGAGCTCAGCCCTGTGGACACCCTGAGCCCCACTGAGACCATCTCATCCCTGTTGGAGGACCACAGACAGCCCCACATCCAGGCAGACAGAGCGTCTGCAAGGCTCGTCTGTGACCCAAGAATGACGCGGAGGATGGGGGGACAAACTGAGCTCTGGACTGCTGTAGTTTCCAGTTTTGGACCTAAGTCAGAGCTCGTTCAAGTCCACGAACATCTGGGATGGTGCCTCTGAGGAGGAAGGGACAAGGAGACCTGCCCTGGACGCTGCTTCTCTGACTGGGTTACTTGTAGTGCAAGGGGGAACCAGGACTCACCGCAGGAACCAGGGCTCCAAGGGTTGATGTTGTTAGCAGTGGGAGCTCAGGAAACTGTGACAGAGAAGAGAGAAATGCTGCACACGTGTGTATCAGTTTTCAGCAGATACCTGCCTTCACCAGCAGCACACCTGAGGCTTTTACAACATGGTCTGTCATTGGTGTTTTTCAACTCAAAGATAGCAAAGACCTTGATAAATGGCACAGAGGAACTGAGGTGTTGCATGGTGGGACCAGTTTGCATGGCTGACAGCCCTGAGTCCTTACAAACCTAGCAGGTTGGCAGTGCTCCCCACTCACCATGCCGGTGGAGATGTCCAGGTCCAGGGCACCCTCCTTCTGCAGGACAGACAGCACCAAGCTGAGGAAGTTCACAGAGAGGCCCAGCTGGGAGGAACTGGTGTCCTCCATCGGTGGCAGGGGTGGCATGGGGACCCGTGGTGGCATGAGGACAGTTTCTGGCTTTCCCAGCGGATAGTCCACCAGGCCTCCTGCCACTCGCCCGACGACAGTCTGGAGTTACAGGGGAAGGAAGCAAAACCCAAAATGTTTGCAATATTTGCCTTTACGGTTAACTTCATGTTCCTTCAGTGTGAAATCGCTGCACGCATGACCACGCCAAGTCAGGCCCCGTGACACTTCCTTCTCCAGAAGTTCATGAAATGCAAACCCCACTGCGCTCTCCCGTGACGATGGCAGCAGGAAGAGCGGGGCACCAAGCGGGACCTTACAAAGCTTTTCACAGCGACCTTGGAGCTCATTTGCTCAGGTGTACGTGGCCCAGGAGACCTTCAGAAACCTAAGTGAAATATCCCAACCCTTGAACATAGGTGGAAGGAGAAGATGCAGAACTTACGTTCAAGTCTACCTCAAGGAACTGGCTGGTTACCAGGGGAAGGCTGGACACGGTGTACTGGATACTGCCCAGCAAACCCAGGGGCACCAGTGCTGGGGGAGAGAAAGTAACTCAGCAATTTCCCACTGTGGCAAACGCTTCCTCCCCTGCTCACAGCTCTTCTTCTGCAGAAGAGCCCTGGCTCACAGGTAGGCTTAGGGCAGCCCCCATTGATGGTCAGCCTTATCCACCTAGGGGTCCTGCTGTTTGTGATTAGAGATGGGGAGAGGGGAGATGTGGGGAGGGGAGAGCATCCCTCCAGCCATGCTGGGGCACAGCGGTGGGGCGAAAGTGTCACAGTCCTTGCACGGCCAGAGCAGAGGTGACACGAGGGGCAAAGTATGGGACCCACCCAGTACTTACAGTTCACAAGACCCAGCTGGTCGTTGACGAGTCCCAGGGCAACGTCGACCACCGGGCAGAGCTGCAAGAGTCGGGGAGGGGGGGTAAGGACGTGCATTCGGAGCTGGACAAGGACACGCAGCCCAGCTTTCCCTGGGGACAGGAGCACCAGGCGCATGGGATGGCAGTCCCCACTGGTGACTCCACAACACTGCTGAGGCTGCACCAGCTCTGCATCTGGCCCTGGGCACTTTGCCCTTCGTCGGATAAGCAGGGTTAGGACTGGGTCTGAGTAGCCCATGTAGGGTGGCTGGAGAGACCCTGAGGCTTTCCAGGAGGGAGGAGAGATTCAATTAGCCCATAACACGGTCCAGGGCAGCATTAGAAGCTCCCAGACACTTGGGCAGACGTGCACTGGGCCCGCTGACCTTGCATTTTGAAGAGGGGAGAAGCTTCTCCCAAGCAGGTGGGGCAGGTGTCCCCCACTAATCCCAGTCCACTGGGTGGGCAGGTGGATGCAGCAGCCCTGGGACAGTGGCCGTGCTCCCGCCCTGGGACAGGAGTGATGCTGTGGGGAGCTGCACCGCAGCTTTTTGGACTCACTGCTTGTTTCTGGGGTGGAGAATTTTTTTGCGATTTACCAGATTAGGAAGAAGTCTATTCAGGACGCTTGCCAATAAATTATCCACAATTGGGAGCAGGCTGTGGAAAAATAAAGGAGCACCATGAAAAAAACCTGCTGCAAAGTAAATGGGTCTTGTTAAACAATTCCCTGTGAATAGCGCGGAGCGCAGACCTCCTGGAGCAAGGCAATTGCAGCAGCAAAGTGTGCCGTGTATGCTTGGATTTTGCATGAGATAAGTGTAATTTTGCATCCCAAAATAGCCAGTGGGAAATTTATTGCTGCCTTTTATCTACTAGTGTATAGTCTTCTTAAATGAGCAGAAACAACCTCAGCCCAAGTGGTTTCTGTAATTTACATACCAAGTGCTTACGTCTCAGAAGACCCTATGCAATGTCCCAGCGCTCTGGGACAAGGTGCCCATTTACTGTGGCTGCACGAGGGGCACACAGGGACCACCACCACCAGCAGCCCTTTGCTCACCCCTGTGACATGGCCAGTGAGCAACTGTCATCTGCAGGGACAGTGGCTGCTGGTGTCAGAGTCACTGTGCAATGGAGAAAGGACCTCATGCGTTCACCATTCTGCAGGCATGGGCTGGAGGCCAGCAAAGCCCGATAGCGAGGTAGCTCGTGCTGGCAGAGGAAGACACCTCCGTTACTCACCCTCTCAGGAGTCTGACTTTAATGCCACCAAGCAGGGTATCGCATCTTTCTGTCACCAGTTTGGGGTAGCCCATGCCGTCCATGGTTAGCCTCACCCTTGCTGTGATGTTGACTTCCACTGTGACGTCGAGCAAACCCAGGAGGCTGTGCAAGGGCAAGGGAGCAACCTTCAGAGGAGCAGCCTCTTCCCAGTTAACAGGAGCAGTGTCCCCCCTTGGAGATACACCTTGTGGTGGCACTTCCACCGGGTCTGGGGACACAGCTGGCATTGCCATCAACACCCGCTCAACCTACCACTTGCCATTGAGGGCCACCCGGGTGTAGAGGTTGAGGTGTACGCCGATGCCAGGCAGGAGCCGCAGGGACACCCTGGGGAGCGTCAGGTCCACGATCCTCAGCCTGCAGGGACAGGGAGGGGGACACCAGGAGTGATGGCTCTGAGGCCAGCACCCCACCACCCAGCTCAGCTGCTCACACAAAACTACTGCTCCAAAGGTGGGCAAGTTGGAGGCCATTTAGACAGGAAATGGCAAAAGACTTGACGTTTTCTCAGTTATTTTCCAGTTTTATCAGAAGCTTTGTTCAGGTTGCCTTATTATTGCATGTGCTTCTGCTTCTGCTTGGCACTGGGCTTCAAATAAGAGTCAAAATGGGACAGTTGCAAATAAGTGAGTATTGGTTTGGCAATGGTGGCACTGGCTGCCCGGGGGCCAACATGTGGTTTGGTGCACCCTCTACGGGCAGGTGCCTTCCAACTACTGTTTTCTTTAACTTTCCCCATGGAACTCAAGAGGCTCTTTTGCAGCCAGCGACGCAAACCTGGTGGGACTTCCAGGCAGCGTTTATCTCAAAGCATCAGCTCCAAAACAGATCTGAGCATCTACTAAAGCATCACAATTGCTCCTCCCAAACAGCTCTGAGGTTCCCCCGGCCCTGCAAGGACCCCGACCGGTGCTGTCCTTACCCGGTGAGCCCCTGGACGGTGCTGAGCAAGCCGCCTTCCCCGAGGATGCCGAGCAGGCCACCGCCTCCCAGCAGCCTTCCGTTGCCCAGAAGCCCTCCTCTGCCAAGAATGCCACCAGGGCCACCGAGGATCCCTGCTGTGCTGAGGAGACCTCCATCACCAAGCAGACCTCCTTGTCCCAGCGCTCCTCCAGCAACCCCTGGGGGGATGCCATCCCTGGGGACATCATCACCAGCTGCCAGCCAGCCTCTGGGATGGTTTCTGGCCCCCGCCCTGTAAGCACCTCCACCACTCTCTCCACCCAGCAAGCCACTGCTGGCATCACCCCCTCCACCAAGCAGACCACCAGTCAGCCCCCCCAGCAGCCCACCACCGCCGCCACCCAGCAAACCGCTAGTAATACCACCAAGCAGACCACCGCCACCGCCACCACCAAGGAGACCTCCTCCAAGGCCACCCAACAGGTCTCCACTTCCATCTGTGCCGGGACGTCCGCCTCCAAGCGGCACCTCTCCAAGGGCACCTTGGAGGACATTGCCTTGCCTGAAGGAGCCTGTAAGAGCTGGAAACATCACCCACCATCAGCCTGCGAGGCAGAGCTACCTCCCCGGCCACCACTGCAGCCTTCAAGCAGAGACCAGCTCGAAGGCTACAGCCCCCTGCCCACACCGTTACTCATTGTGCTCCTCAAGCACGGGTTGTTGAGGGGTTTGTGCCCTCCATTACCATCGCTGCCTATCCCAGTCCCTAACTATCTGCTGCCAGTTTTTTCCCCATATATGATGCAACAAAAAAAGGTTTGGGGATCCAGGACAAGAGGCATCACGTCAAGACCTGTGTAAAGCAGCGTGGGGGGATCTGTTTGCCTCCACACCAGAAAGACAGCAAATGGTGCGGCACAAAAAGGGATGGGCACTGATAAATCCTAATTGTGAGATAATTGAGGTGCCGCATGGCTCACACCTCCAGAACGGTGCAGGCCCCCAGGAGGAGCAATACCCCACATGAGCAATGTCTTTCTCCTTTTAGGAGTCCGGCCAGTTGAAATTTTAATTACATTAAAAAATTACTCCAGGTTCAATTTGGAGGCGAAGGTTTGCAGGCAAGCCTCGTGCCCTTCCCCTTCCATCTGCAATTCCCCTCCCTTCCCAGCTGACAGGGCTGTGCTGGTACCATGGTGTCAACCCTCGAGGAACCACAGCTAGTTCCTATTCCCAGGGTCCCTCTAGAAGGAGGCAGAGTGACTCACCATCACTTAAAATGCCTTTGTTGAGCCTGAGGATGGCATCTTTTGTCTGGCTTAGTGACGGGGTCAGCAGGGCATACAAGAGGGCAATGCCCAGAGCCGGTGACATGGTGTCTCCTACTTGGCTGGAAGCACTGTGGATGTTGGCAGGTCCTGGGGGAGGACAACAGGAAAAGAGTGGAAACAGGCTGGGCAATCCCCTGGAGATGAAGAGGAGTTGGATACTTCAAGCTAGGTGGAAATTTCTCAGTGAACAGAAAATATGAGCTTTAGGAGGACAAAAACAGTTCACGAGTTAGCCCTTCCAACGGCAAATAGGTCTGGACACACACAAAGTGGGGGAAGAAGAGAGCGTCCGTACACACATCTGCAGGGGCACTTCCCAGCCAGCTTCTCCAGAACCCCAGCACCTCTTTGCTTATTCCTATTTATGGCCACCCCAGGCAACCTGCTCCTTTCCATCCCTGGTCACCATGACAAGATTTTAAACTTACAGTATGAAATCATTACTCATAACCTATAGACTACACTGAGCTCCCCTCGCTAATAACTACCCTGTAAATGGGTGTGCAAATTAATGATGCAATTACACAAGCAACTCGCGTTTGGAACAAAGCCTTTCTTTTGAAAATGGCACTTTTTTACCTTGTAACAATAAAGATAATAATAACAACCTTAAGAGGATATTGCAACACCAAAAAAATCCCTAACTTTTGCGTCAAATGAATGGGTTTTTCTTCAGAGAAGGGTTTTCATTTTACTATAGCAACCATCTTTTCTGATTTTTTTTTTTCAGGCTAGTCACTAAATATAAACTAGAATTATTTACCTGCGTTTTTACCATGGTTGGTATTTTCTTGCTCACCTGAGTATGTTGCAAGGCTTGTAGGTGAACTGGTGGCTCTGTCCCCCCAGGCTTGCAGCACCCCGTACGGTTATTTTGACCTTGTTTACCTGCTTTATCCCCAGTTTCAAAGCCTGGCTTTGGTCTTCAGTGCTCAGCTCTTGGTCAAGGGGAGACCTTGCAGTGGTCCACAGGCACCTCTGCTTTAATGTGTGGGAACAGTGAGCCCTTATATAGAGAAGCTGATGCGGAAAAAGTGGAAAGATGCCTAAATTGTAAAAGCTGAGCTAGTGGATTGAGCGTATAAAGCAGCATTTGTGGTTTTAATATATTCCAATATAAATAAAGATTTGGAAAACAGGGAAAGGCATTGAGCAACAGGTTATTGGATGCCCAGTTATCGGGCAGCACTGTTACCCAAGAGCCCAGAGCTAAAGCAAAGGGGAAGGAGCCCGAGACTCTGTGAGCTGTGGCACGTGAGGCTGCCACTGACCCCAAGAGAACTGTGCTGGAAAATCAGTTTATTCCAGACGAATCCCCACTAACGCTTGCACTCAGGCTGTCTCGCACAAACTATGATATCAGGGTACTTTTTCAAGTTTCCAGCAAGCGCTTGGGGAGGCTCCAGAAAAACACCGGGAAGTTTTTATCTCCTTTAATGCTCAACCTAAGAAGCCATTCCTGAGGATCATCCCACCCATCCCCACAGCCATCAGGCGCTTCCCAGCAGATGGTGTTTCCTCAGCCTCAGAAAAGCCCCTGTGTGGTGGGACACACCGACCCATGTCAGCTCCAGACAATAAGGACTCTTTTGTCCTCAACACTTAATACCTTTGTGAGATAAAATGTGCTGCTAATAACCTGGTGCATCTTACACAATAAGGGGATAATACATGGATAGATGGAGCAGAGGGAGGTGTAACCTCAATTTATCTGTGCCTGGTACAGAGCCTTGCACAACAAACATCACCCGGCTGCGGGTGGGACACACTGGTTGGACTAGATGATCTACAAAGGTCTCCTTATGATTGGATTAGATGATCTGAAAGGTCCCTTCCAACCTAGGCAATTCTATGCTGCAAACGAGAGCTCAGCAAAGAGCTTCTTCCCCATCAGCAAGGGCTACAAATGGGTGGGAAATGTCAGATTTGCTAAATCTGTGCTGTCATTGCATGGTGAGCACCTCGCTCTGCACCTCAGCAGCCTGGCACGAGCGGCACCCAGCCCGGCAGGGCACCCATGTGCACCAAACCCCCGCTCCCATGTGAACTGCTGTTTCACACCTTGTGCCACAGGCTGAGCTTCAAAAATGCTTTCTGCAAGGTACTGCCTGGTTCGCTACAGGTACAGCCGCCTCTTGGGGCTGCGGTGCCTGTACCTGGGCCATATGGCATAGGGACATGGCGGAGACAAATGGGTGCTGGCAGCCAGAAACTCATGTCAAATAAATATTCAGAGAGAGAAATACTGAGACAGTGAAAGGTTTTATTGAAAGAGCAATACGAGAGCAACATTTATGCCTAAGAAAGAGCTCTGCTTCCTGACTACAGATGTTAAAAGTGGCCACAGAAAACCCCCTCTAACATCCACCAGTCAAGCAGCTTTCCCTACCCTGATGCCAGGCTACGGCAGGACCGGCTGACCAGAGATGGTCACCTGTCCCCCTTGGGTCATGGTGACAACACAGGGCAGTGCTCAAGGGAAAACGAAGAGGGAGACAGCAGAGACGAGCAGGGTTTTGGGGCTCGGGAAGCATTGCCTGACTCAGACGGTGAGGAGTGTGGAGGGTCCTCCCGAGCAGAATCTCTGCAGATCAGCGTCGGGAGAGTTGTCTGCCTGGAAGAAGCAATGCAAAAACTGTTCAGTTTTCTCATTCAGACTTTCACCAGCTCTTCCCTATATCCCAGGAGAGGTTTTCCTGTGGGTCCACGCTGGCAGAGGGATCTCCTGGAAACCCAGAGCAGCCCATGGGAAATGGAGCCGGACAGGGTGGCGTGGGGCTTTGCGCTCTGCAGGTCCCTTCCCCGGGGGTGGGCACATCCCCCATTTCCCAGGAAGGCAGCGCTAGGGGAAACACAATCCTTACATCGGTGATGTCAACTTTGGCATTCCTGAGGCTGGTGTTGAGAACATTGGGCAGAGGGACCGACACGCGCAAGGCATCTGCAAAAATAAGTGAAAGCATCTCATCAGGGAGGGGGAAATCCTGAATACAGGGAGAGAGAGAAGGGGGAGAACCCCAAATCCAGCTCAGTTTGAGACAAGAGGGGACCCAGACCCCGGTGTACCGTTAATGGCAGGTACGTATGCAGCCCCAAGGACTTGCTTGAGCCATCCTGTGAGTGCGGAGAGCTGCAGGGGAAGAAGACGCATGTCAGTGTCTGATGAAGAGAGTGACAGTCATTGGGATGAACGGAGGGATGTTGGGCTTATGGAGGCAGTTCTGTCACTGCAGGATGCTTGGAGCTGTGAAACGCAAAGGTTGGGGAGCTTTCTTCAGTGAAACTCGTCCAGGACTGAGGGTGGGGGCATACACAGGGACATGCTTTGAAAGGTCCCTTCCAACCTAGGCAATTCTATGACTCTATGATTCTGTGCTTTTCAGGTAATTCCTTCTTGATTATTCCTCCCCCCTTCCCAGCACCCCCAGTACGCTGCCAACGAGTGAGCATACACATCCAAGTGTCACTGCTACGGGGCACAGGGGATCAACAGGGCAGACAACGACTGGCCTCTGCCAAGAGAAGAAGAAACGTGAAGACTGAAAAAGAATTGGCGTTTTTGGTTCTCCCTCCCTACACAGAGTCTCTGGGCACCGCATCGCTCGCTGCAGCGCCTCGATCCAAAGCAGCGAGCACTTACGCTGGGAGGGTCGAGTCTCAGGGGTGCCCGTGTCAGGTTGATGCTACAAAAGATAAAAACAAGGCAGAGTCAGGGTGCATCGGGTGCAGCCCTCCTCCAGCTTTCCCAACACTGCTCAGACTCTTCCTTGGTCTGGAATTTGTCTCATCTGCATAAAGATACAAGGATTTCAAAAACAGGGTGAATTTTTTACAACTCTCTCATCACTTCAGACATGCACTTGGTCTGAGGCTGGGGCTGGGAGGAGGCAGGAAAGCACCAGCAGCCCTTTACATCTCTATCACTTCTACATCGCACTCCCCAATCACTTGTTGTGCTCCCAGGAGGGTCCCCAGGCGGAGCCCCCTCCCTGCCCACAGCGACTGTAAAGCTCGGCTCTACCTGTCGAGGGCCAGGGATGTTCGCAGTTTGCCATCAGAGACCAACGGGATGATGTTCAGAACGACGTCCTGAAATTGCAACAACAGAAAAAATGAGGTTATTTCCCTGCGTAGCTCCCAAGACTGAAAAGAAAACCCAGTGTATTTGTAAATAACCCATTCTGAGAAAAAACGCCTCTCTGTGCCTAGAAATATCATTTTTTGACAGATGGCATCATGTGTCTCTCTCCCCAGGGTTTACCGTTCCTGTCTTTATTTTCTATAACACCTTAAACATTTCACTTGTGCTTGGTTATAAGCATTTTTAAAGGACTGAGCACCACCGTTTGAAGATGTAGTAAATTCCAAAGTACAAGTACTACGCGGCTAAGGGAGGAACAAGCCGAGGGGATGCTGGAGAACAGCCAGGCTCATCCCTTGCCCTCCGTCGGAGGTCTCATTCCCCTGGGAGCCCACTCACCGCGTCGAAGGAGAAGAGGGGCGTCTGGGAGGACTGCAGGAGGGGACTGAATATATCGATGGAGGCTTTGAGGGTGGCGGTGGCTCTTCTGCCCCTCACGGACACCACCGGCTCGCTGGCCACCTGCACACGCAGCGCGAGGGGCAGAGAGCCAGGGAGGATCCTGGCGAGCTGCGGGGGGCAAGGAGAGGTCAGGGCAACGGGGTCTTTGCATGGCTGGGGTGGGTGGTGGGGTTGGAGATCAGTGCACATGAAGAGGGTGGCTGACCTGAGGGATCAACGGGAGAAGGGAAGACGCGGACAATGAGATGCTATTGGGAACCTGTGGGAACAGCACCAGTGGTGTCGGTGGCCGGGAAGGTTTGTGCAAAGCCCTCACTGGGCTTGGCCAAACCCCACGAACATATACAAGCGTGCGGTGGAGCACCCTTGGGTCACCCAAGAGCAACAGGACCCTGAGACAGCCATTGAGAGGGTCATCATAACCCACCATAGAGTTGGTGATGTTGAGGTTGAAGGCTCCTTGCGCCTGGACCGTCTCCAGCAGGTCGCTGAGGGCGCGCTGGGAGAGGCTGAGCCGTGGCGGGTGGCCGGTGGCCAGCAGCAGGGTGGCAGCGAGCAGCGGTCCCTGCGTGGAGGCCACCACGCCGCCCTGCACGTCCCCACCGAGGAGCTGTGGGGGACAGAACAGGGGAGGGACGTTGGTGGGGCTCGGAGGACTGTGGTGGCACCAGGCACCCTGCCCGCCCACAGACCTCACGGAGAGGCTCACATGGGGTTAATCAACACTTTAGTAAACGTACGGCTGCTTCAGACTGTTCTAGCACAGACAGTCCTTTTTTTCTTTAAAACACCATCACGTCTCCCGAGCAGTAAGACACATGGCCAATATTTTTGGCCTGATTAGGGTCCTGATTAATCACATACTAAACTGTTACAAATGGCTTATAAATGGACCCTGCTTGTGAATGGTCACCACTGATCCTGTATGAAATTAAGCTTTTCTCATTAACAGCTATGAGAGTGCTACAACCGTACTTAATTAAGCAGTGTCAAGCCAATCTGGCTCATGCTACCCTCAAGGATTAGCCAGTAAAAAATAAGGTAGAGACCGAGTGGTGGCATTAATACGGACATGGCTGGACCACACTCATCAGTACCTTCCAGCAAATGCTGTCCTGAAGACAGCTGGGGTAAGAGGAGCCTTCGACAAATAGCCACCACGTTCAGATGAATTACCCAAACTCAACAAGTCAAAGGTTTTTGGGCCAGAGAAAGCGGTGGCACTTACGTTTAAATCCAGCTGGATAGCGTCGCCACTGATGATGGAAAAGGGGGGCAGATCTCCCACAGCCCGGAGCGGGACCGTGGCTGTGGAACACAGGGAGGAAAGCTTTTAAGGGGGCTGCTCCCAAATCTCATAGTCCCAAGAGACACTGGAACCAAGTGCGGTTCCTCCTCACAGCATTCCCAGCTGGACAAGCCACTGGGAAGCACAATTTTGCAGTAAAAATGTCTCTAAAAGCACCAGTTCCTGAAGTAGCTTTCTGCAGGCAAAAGTGTATGCTCTGGGGCAAAGGAAATTGAATATTGTGCTTGAGCTGCCAGTTATGTTTTTAAAAAGTGGTTAAAATATTTGTATTTATCCACTGTAAAAAAAAAAACCAACCAACAAAACAAAAAACAACCAACCCTAAGTGTTGGGGGGTCACCCAAGAGCAGAGGGAAAGGAGGGTGCCAGCACTTACGGGTCCTGGAGCCAAGCAGGGAGCTCACCACGTTGAGCCTGGCGTCGATGATGTTGCACGCCTGGGAAGGCAGAGGAAAGTTGGAGCCCCGGGACCTGCAGCACCAGCGGCTGTACATCGCATTAACACCAGTAGCAAAAACTGGCTCTGCTGGGATTGCAGGAGCCGCTGCCAGGCAAGGTTTGGTGGGATGTCCCGTCACTGCAGCGCTCAGCATCAGGTGGGCGAGCGGCCCCTCTAAGCCAGGGTGGGTTTCTCCTCCTGGGCAAGACTCGCTCACTAAAACCAGCGCGTGTCTCAGAAACCTGTTCGCCAGCAGAGCCTGGCACAGGCGATGGTGCTGGTTTCCACCGGTGGGGAGGACGGGCTGGCTGCCCCGGCTGAGCTCACAGCTGAGCAAACAGCCACCTCCACGGGGGCAGCCTGCCCCCGCTGCCTGCCCTGCCTGTCCTGCCTGCCCTGCACCGTGCTGATGGCTTGCAGGAAGATGGCTTTGCAGACTTACCACCTCACGCAGGGAATCACTCAGGAGGCGTTTTAAAGGCTTTTCCAGAAGTGGCACGTTGGGTCTGGGTAACAGGAAAATAGGAAATAAAAGGCAACATAGATTTATGGCTGGAAAATAAAAGTACTTCACACAAGAGAAACATGAGGCCTCACTTGCACTGTCCAGGGCCATATTCAGTGACAAAATATTACTAAAACCAAGCCCTCTGAATCTAGCCCAATGCTAGGTTCCCAGCACAACCCCAGAAATCTTCTTTCTTGAGTCCAAATTGTAAAAGAAAGGTCGGCAGTTCACCTCTGAGGCCGACAGCCTCAGGTGCAAAAGTACTGCCTTCAGTGGCCAACAGTGCCAAGGTTTCCCACTGCCGCAGGGGCCACATGCTGGCCACGAGCACCCTGCTCACATGGATGCAGACCTCACAGGGATGCCTACCTCAAACGGATGTTTATGTCAAAAATCTTGCAGTCTTTATTGTTCTGGAGAGATGCCCCCTTGTCCTGGACCAGCATGGTCACATCTGCTTCCACCTGCACGCAGAGCGCCCTGCCCGGCACACTGCATGGGGGGAAACACAGGAAACTTGTTGGCCACCTACTTTCCAAAGCGATGATGACCCCCTCTCCCGCCCCAAGCCATATCCCTGACGGACATGCCGTACCCGGTGCTCTCGACCAGCAGCTGGGTGTTGAATCCCACTTCGTGTCCAAAGCCTGGCAGGGAGCGCAGGCTTATTTTGGGGAGGGTGTTGTTCACAATTTTCATCCTGGGTGGTTGAAACAAGGAAAAGGCAGTAAGTAGCACATTTGTACAGGGGATGCCCTGTCACCTCAGCCCCCAGCACTGTGAGTGATTGCAGAGCCATGGTCTTGGGGTCATCTCCACCCTGGGTCAGCAGGGTTCCCTACCACCTAGGAGCAGCTTACAGCACATACAAGGCATGCTTGCGTGGCAGCCACATACAGAAACTGCCAACAGCTGAACCCTGGCTTTTGAACAGGAAAGAGGGGGCCGCATGTGTTCAGACAGCAAGCTCCAGACCAGAGTGTCCTTTCCCCAGGATGGCCCAGACGCACCAAGGACTGCTCAGGGACACCCTTCTCCCATTCTTACTCACCCTGTGAGATCTCCACCATTTCCACCAAGAAGATTGCCAACGAGACCATCTTTGCCAAGGAGACCACCTTTGCCAATGAGAATATCAAGGACAGTATCAAGGAGACTATCAACAACACCATCTTTGCCAAGGAGCACGTCAAGGACACCATCTCTGCCAAGGAGACCGCCAAGGAGACCGCCAAGGACACCATCTCTGTCAAGGAGACCGCCAAGGACACCTTCTCTGTCAAGGAGACCGCCAACAACACCATCTCTGTCAAGGAGACTGCCAAGGACACCTTCTCTGTCAAGGAGACCGCCAACGACACCATCTCTGTCAAGGAGACCACCAAGGACACCACCTCTGTCAAGGAGACCGCCAACGACACCATCTTTGTCAAGGAGACCGCCAACGACACCATCTCTGTTGAGGAGACCGCCAATGACACCATCTCTGTCAAGGAGACCGCCAAGGACACCATCTTTGCCCAGGAGACTGCTAACAGGACTATCTTTTTCAAGGACACCACTGAGCAGATTGCCGCCAAGACCACCTTGAAGCTTCAGGAGGTCACGTTTGGCTAGTGGATCTGTAATATATGAAAAAAGTATGAGAGGTCACTGTGAGCTATATGGACTCAGGACACAAGCATGCTGCGTCAGCCTGGCTGTTCCTTCCCCTCCACTGTCCCTCTGTTTCCCTCTTTATACAACAGAGGTGGTGGCACTAGGCACTGAAAAGCATCTGCAGTGCCATCTCCAGTGTGCTTTATAATGCAAATTATCAGCATTGCCATTGCTGCTGAACGGATCTGGACCAGCTTCTGATTTTCTGAGCATGGTCAAGAGACAGAAAGAGCAGCACTGGTCTCAAAAAAAAGATAAATCCTGTCTCTTCCATTCACTTACCATCTACAACTTGTTGGGGGATCAAGCCCATGATTCCAAGCCCTTGTGAAGGGGTCAGCAGGCTGCAGAGGAGGAATACAGCCCAGAAGGCAGACATCTTCAGTCCAAATAACTGTGGAAAGCGATTGCCATCAGTGCAATGCTGGGACAGTGAGCACAAGCCAGTGGAGGGAGGAAAGAGAAGGATGGAGAAAAGAAAAAGGAGGAATGCCTGTCAGGGAAGACAAAATCAGAGAGGAAGCTGCTGGCATCTCTTCCACCTCCTCACCATGCTGGTGAGCACAGTAAAACTCCTGATGGCACTTTTCTGCAGGAGGAACCAGAACTTCAACAATAGTTGCTCCAAAGACCAACCATCACAGCAGCCAAGTGAAAAGCAAGTGGTTGTTCCTGCTTTAATGCCTCAGCACTGGTGAGCAGTGTTGGGTGACTGATCTGGATGATCTGGGGACCATCTGTTCTGGGTGGGAATTGCTCTGAGAAACAAGATCCTGTATCCTGCTTGGTGGGAAAACAGGACATTTCTGACAACACAATCATCTCTAGTCACAGAAAGAAAAGCAATGGCATCTGCACAGGACAAATGCACCAACATAACCCGTAAGGTGAACATCTCCTTGTTTGAACATCATGATTTCTGCCCAAAAATCAAACAGCTGAGGCTCAGCTTAAAAACACCTTTTGCTAGAATTGTAAGAAGGAGAAAATAATGTTTAAAGTTTCAGTGTCATTGAAATATTGCTGTGGGACCTACAACTTGAAGTAGCTTTTTTTTTTTTAAAGAACCATAATGAACTTCATTGCCCTAAATCTATTTAAATGTAAATAGCACATCAAAAAGGGATCAAAACAAGCGTGAGAACTCTAATTCACCTTAGGTAAAAATCTGTCTCAGCTAACCGAGTTATACCCAAAATAATATAAGTCATAATTGTTTATGAAAACCATGAAATACCCTTTCTTCTTCAAGGACTGCAAATACAATGAACATGCATGCCTCTTCTTGAGAAACTCATAGTAAAAGCCACCACACGTTTCCCTTGTCAAAGCATAATTCAGGCAGGCAGCAGGCAAGAATAACAATTTTTGTTAAAAAGCCAATACTCCCAAACAAACATTATGGATTCTTCTTTGGGAAGCATTCACGTCTGCAGAGGCAGAAGCTAAAAGCACGGGTTTTGAGGAATAAGTTTGCTCTTACCTGACCAAGCTCTTGAGCACGAAGCTGTCTCCAGCCGATGTCCCTGTCTTCTGAAGATGACCTGCATCCAGCATCCTCATATATAGAGCTTTACAGCAGGAAAGAAGCGAGCGATGTCATCAGGGACATCCAGAATAATTGTTGGGGAGCAAAACAAACAATGGTATGTTTTCTGGTGACTCCCACTGCAAATATTTCCTTAGAGATGTTAGGAGTTAGGTAAAACATTGAGCAACAACCGGTAGGTGCAGAGGCAGACCCGGCCAGCTCTGGGTGCCAGTCCGCACCCTGCTGCCTGGTTCAGTACAGCATCCTTCCGGGCTTGCTCTTGTGTCAAGATGTGGACGTGGCTGAAAAATCATGCCCTGATAAAATACTTTGGGGTTGGTTTTTTTTTCAAATAAAGCTGAGGTTTTGACTGAAAAAAATGTGTCAAAATACTGAGCCCTCTTCGCTGTTAAATACTTCTACAATTCTCAATGCTGCCGTACTGAGCACTTTACTCCTGCCGTAAGTCCATACAGTGGGATGTGCCACACGTTATGGGATAAATGAAGCTCCAGGCAGCACCTTTCTCAATGTAAAGACCATGGAGACAGTAACAGAGCCGGGGATTCACTGTCCAGGCCAACAGGACATGCCCAGCCTTGCCATCCGAATGTGCTTACAGACTGTGACCTTACCCGACATTTATCAAAGCCACCAGTGCCCGTCCAGTGACCTGAATGCCTCATAAGCCATTTGATAACTGAGGAAAAGCAGGTATTGAATTGGGAAGGAATAGTGACACCACGAGAAGGTGTATCGATTGGATGTCGTGGCTTTACAGGTACCCTGAGCTGACAGACTTTTTGGAGAAAGACCATCTGATTTGGAAATGCTCCACCAGTCTAACTAGCATGGCTTTGTTTCTAGGTCCATCATCTCTGCCTCAGGGCACTCCAGGAGCACAGAATGCGGGATGCGCTGCCGCAGGGAGGAGATACCATTGAGAAGGTGATGCCATTGACTACGAAGCCAGGGAGCTCCCAGGCTGGAGCTTGTTGGGTCTGCATCATTTTGAAGTCCTGGAGGGTGTGGAGGCAACCCCCCTGCCACACCACCCCATACAACAAATGTGCTGCAGGAGAGGAAGAGCCATGCAGCTGCCCAGGGTCAGACCCATCCAGGCCCTCACCCTCTCAGATTTCTAGCCGGGTTTTTCCTGTGCTGAAAAATTGTGTCTCACCTGGTCCACCATGGCTCATTTGCTGTCTGATAATTTACTTCTACAGGCAGGAGAAAAGGAGTAAAATTTCTGCTGAGCCAACAAGTCATGTGCACCTGCAGCCGTGCTGGTTTTCTCCCTTTCGCCCCAATCACCAGCACCTCTGGGATACACGGAGACACTGCCTTGAGCTGCACCACAGCAGGAGGTCTTCGGGGCAGGAAAAAGAAAACCTTCCTCTGTGGGCCACAGACCAAATGTGGTCCCTGTGTGCAGATCACATCCTGACATGCACAGAAAAGTCTGTCCATGGTGGAGGGGAGGATGCGTTGGCCAAGGGGACAGCAGTGAACTATTCACTCCCCCGATGTTCTCATCAAAGACAGGGGTGGATGGGCTGCTCCTCAGCTTTGAAGAATAATAGCTCAAAAAAATGCTTGCTCAGAGTTAATGCTTTCTGCAAACTTGGAAATAAGTATTTCCAGCAGATTAGCCAGCTTTTGTCACACATTAATTCCAGCTTTAAAAATATCTTAGCTAAAGGCCAAGGAAGGGATGGCAAAGGTGCCAAAGTACTTAAGGAGTTGTCACTCTTCTTGCAACTTGATCAGCCAGGCACCTTGGGAGCACAAAGCCTGGCTGTCATGGCTAGATCATGACATTTGATAAGGTGGAAGAGAGTGTTAACAAGATGGTATTATGTTATCATCCCTCCTGAATCACTTTATACTTTGGGCAATCACTGTACGAAACCTGAATTACCATAAAGACAGACCTGATAATGGTCAGTACACGGTAAAGGGGCACTTTGGCACTGCAGAGAATAGCTTCTGAGCAGTGACCTTTCAGACGTGACAGTAACTTGGCCTCTCACCAGCTGTTGCTGAATGCAGAGGTCTCTGACAACTAAATATTTTGGATAAACTGAAGCAGATTCCCATAAAGAGAATGACATTGTGAGGCCCAGGTCTCGCTAAAGCAACTTTCAAAGCCCCAAGAACACAAAGGCAAATCACCGTGTGAGGACAGAAAAGCAGAGTAAACCAGAGCGGGCTTGGTCAAAGGGAGAAGAATGGGACGGATGTGGACAGACGCTGCTTTGATGCTCAGCTCACCTGGACACCAAGACCTCAGGGCAGGTAGTAAGAGGGACATACCTCCGCAAAGCATTAGAGATCTTGACGTTAGCAAGAGGGCAGTAGGCTCTGGCCAGGGCAGGCAAAGCGAAACGCATCAGCCTACGTTGAAAAATGAGATGGTTGGTTCTGCTCTGCTCTCCCTTTGATGGCCTCGTCCAGAAGTGGCCCTTCTGCCCAAGGAAACTGTCTCTGCAGGGACCCCTGAGCCAGAGCAGTCCTGGTTTGCTGTGTCGTTCCTCTGGGACCACTAACTGCGAGAGACTGGTACACCCCCCGCTGCTGGAGGGACCAGAGCTGCTGGGGTCCGTGACCAGCTCCAGGGGACAATGCTGGTGCCTGCACATGTCTGAAGGTTGCATCTCCACCCAGTGCCCCAGGTCACCAAATACCAGTTACGTGACAGTGCAGCTTGACAGCGTGGTTAAATGTTGCGTGAAAAACTATCTAGGTGCTCCCTGAGATTTCCAGCCTTGATTTCTCCTAGGAGGGCTGTACACAGATATTTCGATTCCTTTTTTGTTCTTCTTAAGGGAATTCAGACTCAAACTGTTCTATTGTTTGTTAGCTAATGCAAGAACAATACGGGAAATCTCTTTTAAAAAAAAAATGTGCTTGGCCTTGACAACATTTGCAGTGAAATGAAGAGGGAAGGCACCATAAACACCAGTCCTCACGGGGAGCTGGTTTTATGGCTGCTTTCCTCATTGCTTAGGACTCCTGACGGGGACAATTCCTTACACGCGTCGCAGAACAAATGCCTGCTGGGTCTGACAGCACACACAAGAAAACAAATGGATTTCTCAGAGTGTGCCTCACAGCGAGGTTTTCTCGGGGACGATTTCTTAAAAAACACAATGATCTTTTCAAAAGATATCCTTAATTCTGCCCCAGCTACCTGTCAACCAGGAAAAAATGTTCAAATCATGTCAGCTCGATGAAATTAGGATCGAAGCTGTTTATTGACTTACTAATGACAGGCAATTATCCCGCAATCAGTGAACTATACGCTTGGGATCAATATCTGCAATGCAGCCGATAAACCACGATGCTCGGCACTTCTGAAATATTAAAAAACGCACGGCGATGTCTAAGTGCCCACCCTTCACTCGTTCTGAGCAGGCTTGATTCCCCACACACGACTGCAGACACACTCCCTGGCAGCACATGCACCTGGGAGCAGGGCCGGGGGGGGGTCCCATTCTGGCACCCCAATACTGCAGGAGACGTGGGTGCTGCATGCTAACACACCTGCCATTTCTGCTGCAGAAGTGATTTATTTAGGGTGCAATCCTTTCAAGAAACACAACCTCTGCCCAGACATGCCCGGCCGGCTCCACTAGACGCACGGCAGGCCTGAGTCTCATCACAGGGCGATGGGATGTTTTTATTTCAGCTTGTCGAGTCAAATTATTAAAAAGTGAAGGAAAGAGGGAGAAATGCCCCAGGGACCCCGGCACCCTCGCTGCTGCCTCTCCCGGCCGGTCCTGCTGGGTCCTGGCAGCAGCGGCGGGTTGCAGCCGTACCTCCCCGCTCCTCAGGTCTCCGTGACGGGCACGTCCAGCACTAGAGCGTTCTGCAGATTTAAAAACACAAAGCGCACGGGCAGGATTTAGCAGTTGCTTCTGTGCTCGGATGTGACGGGGGTAACAGCACTAACTCCAGGGGTGACACAGCAGAAGCACCAGGCGGGTGAGCTTCTCGCTGCCTACCTCGGACCCGCTGATGTTCACCCGCTGGCAGGTGATGCCCAGCAGGTCGGGCAGGGGGATCCCTCCACGCAGCACCCCTGGAACGAGCAGGAGCTGCCATCAGAGATGCTCCGGCCATGGCAGGTGCTGCCAGCATCTCCGGCGCTTCCCTGCCTGCCTGCGCCTGCCGAAGGGCTGGCAAGGGGGCTTGGGAACACCTGGAAAATTGGCAGGGCTGGAATTCCTGTATTTTTTTTATCTTAACATGCATAAAATCTCTGGTTTTGGCATACTTTCCGTATGAGTTAAACAGATAAATTAATGTTCCGGGGTGGGGTTTTTTTACTGACACTTTGGCTGTTTTCAGGCAGGGTAAAGAGGGGCATGTCGATTTTTGGAGACTTCAGAAAGGCAAAGATCTCATGAAATCTGTTCGCAGTTGTTCATGGCAAGAGGTTTTGATTTTGCGGACAGGAATAACATTCAAAGAGGCTTCGGAGGAGAACCCTGCATCCTTCGCAGTGGGTCACAAAAACGGCGTTTCTGTGCAATCTGCTCTAGGTGACCCTGCTCTTGCAGGGGGGTTGGACTAGATGATCTCCAGAGGTCCTTTCCAACTCTATGATTCTGCGATTCTGTCTGTTGTGTGCGGGCAGATCTCTCCTGCCCATGAAGGAGTGGTCATGCCGGGGCCCTGGCTGGGAGGCATCGCCCTCCTCCAGCTCCCACTGCAAACCCCGCGGGTGCAAAATGTCAACGGCAAGAGATTTTGCTGGCAGAGTCCCTCACGGCCTCAAGGGCAGGAAAAGCATGCAAGGTCAGCCAGGCAATGCCAATTCCACCCCCACCAAAAAAAAAAAAAAAAAAAAAAGATAACAACAACCTATAGGAAAAGAAATGAGAACTATTTTCCCCATGCAGACAGCGAACCCTCAGATGAAGCCGTAGCCATGCTTACTGTTGATCGATGGCACATAAGCCTCGTGTAGAATATCTGCTAAAACTCCTTTCAGCGGCAGCTCCTGGAACACAGAGAAGTGGTGTAAAATGCCCGTCGCTCCGCATCCACCGGGCTCACCCCACCAATGTGCCCAGCGCCCTCTCCAACCACAGGACAATTGCAAGAATGGCAACTTTTGAGAAATTTTAAATTTCCATGAAAACTGCCCTAGATGAGACTGTTCCCTGCCCCAGCAGCTCTCTGCAGTGCAGTCGATGCTGGGCGCCCTCCTCGCAGCCCAAAGCTCTGCTGCGAGACAGACGTTATCAGCACTCGCCCTCCCAAGCATCTCTGTCTCAGCATCAGGATCAGAAGGAGATGAGGAAAATGAACCTCTGGCGCACACGACCTCTCCTGGGAACGAACATCGTGAGATACGAGCAGGGAGCCCTTCCAGAGCATTCATGCCTGTGGGCAAATGGTTTTGGCAGTTGATTTGTCATTTGTTATTCCTTGAAATAACATTTCAATCTTCAGCATTCACTTTGGTTTTCTTTTGGGTGTTTTGTTTTGTTTTTTTTTTTTAACAAATCTGTTATTGATCATGAAAGCAGAGGAACAGGGCTTCGGGGGGGGCAAATTCCTGGTACCGCATCACACAAACCACCAGCGCTGAGACTCGCAGCGACAACCCCAGCCCCACGCCGGGCACAGACCACCCAACTCACGTCAAACATCCCGAGGGAGGAGGAAGCCAAGGCCATCCGAGACACACTGCAGGGAGAGGAAAGGCACGAAGTCATTCACCTCCTGGCGAGCTGCCCTGTCGCTCTCAGCAAACTCCTCACCCAGATCTTGGCCTCCAGCAAACCCCCCCCCTCCCTTGCACCAGAGGTGCTGTGGCTCCACCAGCCACCCTCCAGGAAGGGGCTGCTTCCCACCGAGAGCATTTTCTCCATCCCGAACCAAAGTTCAGCTCTTCAAACTTAAAGAGAAAAAAAAAAAAAACCCAAACAGGTTTGAGGTTTAGATTATGTCACGTTGACCTTCATCTATTTTTAAATAGCTGTTAGTATAAACTATAAAAACATCATGCAGAGACAGTAAAGGTTCCTGCTGAAAATGCATGGGTGAGACGCAGCGTGCGGCCCCTCCAGCAGCCCAGGGACTGTGACGCTGATGGTGGTGGCACTGGGACCGGGAACCACATTACCTTTGCAGAGCGAGGGAGAGCCGCAGCTTTTCTTCTGCAACGGCAAACTGTGCCTCCAGGTTGCTGTGCTGCAAGGGGAAAGGCAAAGGGAGTCCCCACCAGGACCCTGGTCCCCCTTGACTGCTCCAGCCCCGCAGGACCAAGCATCATCCCCAGCAGACATCCCTGCCCACTGTTCCCCAATCTCTCGCTCCGGTGTTGGTGCGGGTTTGCTGGCTCGGGACAGGGACAACCACATTCAGCCCTCACCAACTGCAAAAGGCTTCAACTCACAACATCCAGGACGAAGAGGGATTCCGGAGCAGAGTCTGAAGGGGAAACCCAAAACTCAGCGGTGCTGAAGAGCTGCACAAAGCTTTTCTCCCGGGTTATGGTCACCACTGGTGCTTTTGCTTCTTGCATTTCAATCACCACTGGTTGTGATGGAGGCAGCACCCTGGAAATCTGTGGAGAGCCAAAGTAAAGGGGTGACATTCCCTCTCCTTCCCAGTTCACTGCTCTGGGGATTATCCTGGTGGGTGCTGAGCATCGATGACATTCACCAAAGTCAGTGGGACTCGGTCAAGCTGGTCCATACTGCTCAATAGTATGTCCTTTAAATAATCTTATTAATAAAAGTTTACTAATAAAATAAGGAGACCACCGGTTTGACATTGGGGAAAAGGTACCCAACAGGCCTATGTGAACAGAGAGAGACTTTATCTGCTGCCATAAGTAGCCTGAGATGACCCACAGACCAGTAGGATCAAGCAACATCTACCCACCTCGGGGATGAGGGCTCCAAGCATCGTGGTCAACAGTGGGGGAAGCCCAAGAACCTGTTGAGAAAGTGTCATAGCGCAGAAAGTAGTTTAACAGGGGAAGGGAAGAGGCATAGCCAGCATACAGATCTGCCTCAAACATGGGTGTAGATTTCTTTAGTGGTTTCTTGAGGAAAAATCTCAAGCCCAAACCACCCACCATGTTATTGCTTATGTTCAGGTTGAAGGACGCCTGCAGAACAGAGAGCTCAGCGCTCAAGAAGTTTGCAGACAGGATGAGTTGAGTAGCAGCATCCCTCTTCGGTGGCAGAGAACCAAGAGATGGCTGGTCCGTGGGAAGGTCAGCCTCCTTTCCCTCCTTTTGATGGAGAATGGTCTAAAAGGACCAGTAAGAAGAACCATGACAGAGAGCACAGGTCCATTTCCAGGATTTGCGTTTAGATCAAGTAGAAGGTACTAGATGCTTTGCTCCATAGTCTCCGCAATTAAATGAAGCAATAAACTTCATAGAAAATGATGAGCCGAGGAGGTGGTTAGGTGATATAATGCAACCAGCACACATTTGCACCCTCCCAAAGCCTCTGCTGCCCAAGGCTGAGAAGGACAACGCCTCCGAGCAAATGGATATCACAAATATCACCTCTCCCAGACCCAGCGCCAGGCAGCAACACTCACCTTCAAATCCAGCTCTATGAAAGTTTCATTCGTCACTGGGGGGTTCAGCAAAGCGTACTGGAGGGTCCCAGCAGTGCCAAGAGGGATCTCAGCTGCATGGAAGCAGAGATGCTTAGACAGAGAAGGTGCACGCTCTGCACCACAGGGGGAGCGCTCACCAGCAACAAACCGCCGGTTCACCAGTGCCGCGTGCCATTTATGGCTTCAGTGGGCTCCTGCCTCCCTGCCAGCCTCTGTGGTGCCAGGCTCTCCTGAATCTGCACCGAAGAAGGTGGTGGGGGGGGAATATTCGTGTGGCCCCTGTCGGGGTTTGTCCCTGCCTGGTCCTAGTCAGGGCTGAGCAGATCATCTGTTCTCCGTGATAGATCTGCACTTTCCCCTTGTCAGGGGAAGGGAAGGAGATGATGGATGGATGGATGGATGGATGGATGGATGGATGGATGTCAACTTACAAGTCAAGGTGGTGAATTTTGCATTCACAAGGTTGAGCACTGCATCCACAGCTGGACATAGCTGTAGGGTGAAAAGAAAGCGTGAGAAAACCTTGCACGGAGGCTTCTGGTGGGAGCAGAGCTTCATGGCTGCCAGACCAGGGCATCTCCCACCCTGAAGCACCAGGATCCTCCATGATTAATTACCCAGACAAGGGTTTGCCTCAGTTTCCTCTGCCCCTGGTTGAATTAGATTACTCTGGAGTAAACCTGCCTTAAGCTGAGCAAAGAACAGGGCCAGACCCCCCCCCCGGATATCTCCCTGAACCAGCCTGACTTCGTGACACATGTTAAGAGGCTGCAAGTTTGCCCTCTGACAAGCCTTCAGGAACAAGCATGCTCAGCATCGAGATCAGCTGTGTGCGAGCATCGCATCCCCAACCGCCCAGCTGGGACCAGGAGGCTTTCGGCAGCGATGGTGCCTTTGCTGCCGGTGTTGACTGCATAAAACCAGTAACTGCTCAAAATTCTCCCTTTTTACCAGCCTGCAAGCTCCTTTGTGTGGCAAAACTGAGAAACCTGTTGCGATGCAGAGAGGAGGAGGAGGAGGAGATGATCTCCGGGAAAGAAGGATGGGAGGAGGATGGGACTTACCAGCCCTGGCAGCACTTTCTGGAGGGTGCTATCCAGAAACTTGCTCATGACTTTGGGCAGCATGCTGGGCAGAGACAACATGTCAGCCAACACAGAGCAAGAATTATTTACTAAAGATCAAAAGGCAACAAAGTCAAGCGCTAAAGAAACCTATCTGGTATGGGTTAAGCCAAAATATGCCTCATATCTAATAAAAGGTGTTTTCTCTCTTTAACAAAACTTTTCTCAAGAATGCCATCTTCTGGCTCTAAACAAAGCTAAAGGTTTCCACGCCTGAAAGAAGCTTTGATACCCCAAGAGTACAGCACTTAAATGAGGACTAATGCCGAAGATGAACATTGCATGGAATGACACGGATAGAGCTGGCCTGAATTTGTCCATAAAACATTTTGGTTTTCTTAGTGGAAAAAATGAACAGTGAAAAGTATCCGTGTTCCGTGGAAACCCGCACCTGAAGACTGAAAGATTTAACAATGCTGTTACCTACCACTCAGGAATTAGTAGCATCGGCGAATCATCGATGCTGTCCTTTGGGACTCACCTGCTGGGGAGGTTGGTTTTAACGCTAACGAGAGTGATGTGGCAGTTCCGGGAGCTGAACCTGGGGGTGCCCGCACCGTCCTGCCCCAGCACGCTGCTCGCCGTCAGGTTTGCGGCCAGAGCGATTTCCATGTTTCCTCCTATAAAGCTGCTCGGAGCAAAACTCGGTCACCGCGGGACAGACCCCCGGCAACGAGCGAGCCCACCCCAGCCCCACCAGCGGCTCTCCCCCACAGGCACTGGCTCCCGCTCACCTTTTCCCAGTGATGGTCATTTGGACTAAGACGGCCATGAAGACCCCCGAGCCTGGCAAGAGCGCCAGTGATATCACCGGGGGATGGAGATCTTTCACTTTTAACCTGCAGGGGGAAAAAAAAAAATTAAAAAAAAAAAAAAAAAGAAAAAAACAACCAACCAAACAGAGGAAAAGAGCTGGGAAAGTGGAGCCCCCAGAGCAGCCAGGTCGGGCTTCTTATGTCAAAGTCACCTATCACTGATATCGCCATCACCACCTTCATTCTCCCACTTCTTGTTTAAATTTTCCATCTAAAACCACTTTTAAATTTAGAAACGTGTTTCTTCCTAACTAAAAGATTGCACATATCAATTTTGAAAAAAATAAAAATAAATAAAATGCTTTGGTGTTCAAAATTTGCCCACCCTTTCATCCAGAATGAATTCACGGGATGGAAGGCCAGCTCTGATCCCCCAGAAATTCTGGGGTTCCCTCGGGATAACATTGACAAAAGCCAGGCACCCCCTGGCTTTGAGAGCAAACCCCATGCGGCGCCGCAGAGCCACCGCAGCAGCCCCCAGCCAGCGCTGAAGCAGGAGCCGACGCGCTTTGTTGCCTTTAAGTTATAGTTTCTCCACGTATTTGCAGACACAACCATGCAGAAAATCACTGGCTTTAATATCACACTTGTTAGCGGGGAGTGATTCGTTTCTGCCTCCAGGCTGACACTTCCCAACCTTCTGCTTTTATTTTCTCGTTCCCAGGTTCAGGCTCGCGGTGTGTCGCTGCTGATCATCACTCACCCCGAGATGCCTTTGATGGGTTTGGCGTTTGGCTTTTTCTTTGCGGCTTCCTCTGCCATTTTCTGCAGAACATCACTCTCATTCAGAGCAGCGGAGATCGCTGGAAGATTTGCACAAGATGAGGAATTTAGGACAAACCCCCCAGGGACCAGCCTGTGCCAGAAGGCGAGGGGACTCAGCACCCCCCACAATACCCTATAAAACATTGTTATTAACATATTCCCATTCCAACATGCACAGGCACCGTCAGGATGCTTTTCATGCTGTAAATTCGGATTACCAGCAGTCTCTGCCACCCTCGGGTAACGGTTGGAGCTCGGCGGGCGCACACATTGTGATTTTAGACACGGGACACAGGGTGTATTTTCAGGTTCCCAACTCAACCTCCCGCACAACGGTGAGACAACCCGCGTGCCCACATCGGGGTGTCACAGCCATGGGGTCCTGCTGGCAGCATCCCACACAGGACGTGCAGACCCCAGGGAAGCAGCTCCTGCTGTGGACTAAGGGCAGCGCCGGGACCCCACCTGGTTGGTGGCGCTCGGGGATGGGATGTGATTGGGGCAACACGACCACTGCACTGCTGGCCGCTTGTCCGCACAGACGGACAGACTCATGTCCATGCACAGACGCTAACATGGCTGAGTGCTTACCGTGGTCAATGGTTCCAAGATCGATCCTGATGACAGCTCCTGGGCCATCAGCTCCTCCCGACCATGCTAGCCAGCCACCAAGGAATAAAATGCACCAAATCCCCGACATCTTCCGATCTGATACAGCTGCTTACAGAGCTCCAGAGGTGGCAGCAACTTGCCGGAGTGTGCTGGTTTCAACTGACAGAGAGAGATAATGAGCTGGAAGTGGTTCCCAAACCGTACCTCGGCGGCTAAACGCTGTACTTATGCTAGAGGAAAGCAAGGAGGGCTCCATGCAAGTCTGTCAGAGCTACACCAGCCAAAACACAGCCTAAACACAAGAATTACTCCCCAGAATTGAAAAGCCTGAACACCCCAGAGCAGCCCCATCAAGACGTGCCAGCTCCCTGCACCACACTCCCCGTGGCTGGTACCCAAGTGGGGCACTAAACCTTCCCCTTCCACAAGAGCCAGAGCTGCTCATGATGCCTAAAGCCTGCCATGGAGACAGGGCTGGAGCTGCCTGATGGAGCACGTGGCCTGCAGGGTCTCAGGGCTAACCCGAGCCCTGGCCCCAGGAGCAGCAGGAGAGTGGCAGTGGCTACATGGGCTATGGACACAGCTCCACTGGTCTTCTCTGTCTCAGCCTCCCGCTTCTCAAATGACATGAGCTGCTGCACCTCGCTGTGACAAGGACTCCTGCAGGGAAGGGCCCTGCCATCACCTCACCTGGTTCTTCTCCAGCAGAGGTTCCCCAGAGGTTATCCAACCTTTGCACTGATCTCCGGGAGAGTGACAAGAAACAGCCTGTATATAAATCCTGACTGAGAATGAGGAAAAAACAGAAAGAATGAAAGGGCTGGGTAATTACTGAATTTTAACCTAATCCCCCAGTGTTTCTGATATCTGCCAATACAAATAGTTTCACTGATAAATCTGAAAGTCCAGACAAGCCCTCGAGCCTCAGGCACAAGGCACATGGTCCCAGCAGGCTGAAGCCAGCTCTCTTGTTCAATGCCCAGGAAGAGCCAATGTCAAGTCCAAAAGAGAAAACTTGATCTGTTTAATTACATGGTACAGACAGAAGTGGAGATAAGGAGAAACCTAAGACGTGTAATGGCAAATTCTGCTTTTGGAGACACCTGCATAACTGCAACTCTTGGGATGAGTGGCTCTGCTCCCCAAAGGTTCACGGAGATTGTGGAAATGCCAAGGGAGGACATGGGATCAGCTGGTGGAGAGCCCACTGGAAATTGTAATTATCTCAGTAACGTTCTTGCTGGTTTCAGCAAGGTTGGAGCGAGGCTGAGAAGAACTGTCACCTGCCCAGAGAACAGGCTTCTCAACCCCAGCCCTGTCCCACCGTGGGAGAACCGTGCGTTCCACCAGACTGCAGACAGGCCACACCAATCTGTCCTCCAGGCTGCTGCCTTCGCTGTGGCTGCCCATGCACCAGCCCTGCCTGAGCTGGGGCTAGTGGCCACCACAGTGCCCTCACTCGTCCCCTCCTGGGTACCCCACCCGGCAGGACCCGGCTCTGGGAGGTCACCCCAGTGAGATTCCGCAGCACCAAGTAATTAATTTCTTCTCTTCATTTCCGTATAAAACACGTCATGAGGTTTAATCTGCCATCACCTCCCTCCCGGTGATATACTCGGTGGCTCTCTGCTAAGCCCAGACAGAGAGATTTACACCTTATCTAGCGGGAGTGTAAGATTTATAGATAACTCCCATTAAAGAACACACCATGCCAGAAGGAGGCTTTTGTATTAGTAACTTGATCAGTCATTATGCTATAAGTTGACATCTAATTAAGCCTCCACAGGGATCATCAGGTCCAGAACAGCTCTTCAGGAGGAGAAAACCCACCTCTAAGCACCACAGTGCCACCTCGTCCTGGCAGCTTATCCCCAGCCCCTTGCGCCGCTGTAAATGATAATAACTCTCCACAGATAAATCTCCAGTACTGCTTTGGGAAGAGCTGCCAATATGACCTACGCTGGAACAAGGCCTAGCAGGGGCCAGTTTCCAACTGCTGCTCTAAAACACAGTGGAGACTTACTTCTCAGAGACTTTTCTAAGGTTGCGACTGTGCCCCTGTTGATGTCAGATGCCACGAAATGCCTCCAGCAACCCCAGGGGACTTCTCTGCAGGTTACAAACTTAGCAATGGATTTACTTTTCTGAACACATTTCTTGCCTCTAAATGGGCTCATACATCAGTGTAGAACTGTAAATCCTGTTCTCCCTTGGTGGGCTGCTAGACGTATATCTTCATGTTTTCTTTTGACACTGCTATCTGGATGCCTTCAACGGAAATGCTCAACGTGGCCGAAACTCTGCTTTTCTTCTTGGCGTTTCTCTGTTATGCTGAGAAGGAAAGCAACACAGTGCTGGTGAGAGCCAAAGGCTTTGAACGTGTCAAGATGCACCTGGAACCAGCGCCCAATAACTCACTTCGCCGATGCACAAAGGACAATGGTTGCCTCCCCAGGCAGCAGGTGTTTCAACAAGCGCTGAACACCTGATCCCATTGCCAAGGGACTCAAACTGAAATGGGCAATTCAACCCTCTCTGGAAGACTGGTCATGCCTCAAAGTGGAAATCACAAATATCGGGGGGAGGGGGGAAGTCAGAACACAGAGCACAAAGGAGAGCTGGGCGAGACCACAGAGGATGCGCTTAGATGGCATTTCCATGGAGTCCATGCTCTGTCCTCACAGCCAAAAGAAAGCCAGGAGAACACAATGGACCCCAAGCACAGGAAGGAGAAGGTCTGCGACTCCCTTCCATGAATGCTTTCATTGCTTGTAGAGACATTATCAAAGACGGTGGACATCACTCATAATTTTTTCTACCAGTTGTAATAAATATTGCCAGTGCCTTTTGATCAAGAATTGATTAAAGAGAGGAAGAAATTGTTGTACGTGGGCCATTCTGGAGGTCAGAGGAGATACCTTAAAAAAGCCTGATCTTCTGTCTAGTCTAAAACTCCCTGAAACCAACAGAAACACTCCTGTTGCCTTCAACAGACTTACCCAGGCCTGATGGAAACCGAAGGCATCCGTGCTCTATTGCCAAGAACTTCTTCAGTGCGACACATGCAGGTCTCATGCCTTCTGGTCTGAGCAACTTGTCTGGGAGAGCAACACAAAACCACAGCAGCTTCTTGCTGGCATGGACATGGCAGCAGCTGTCCCTGTGATGTTCTGAAGAAAGCATGGCTGCAGGGCAAAGAAACCAATGTTCGCTTTCTTGCAATGTTTGATTTCTTGGCACCTTCCACCCAGAGACCTTTCTTTGTGCTCCCCAGTAACACCACAATGAAGGCAAGCTGCCCCAGCACCTGCTGTCCAATATTTCACCTCGCTAGGTCAATGGCCAGTGTAATCAAGTATGTGGGGAAACAATAAAAATGGTATATAAAACAAAGCGTCCACCCAATGTCCTGGTTTCCAGCCCCATTTGCCAATTTCTGCCCCATCAGCCTTGGTTGTGAAGGTATATAAAGCCAGCACAAATCCTTGGTGTGGCCACGGCAAGGCACGGACTGAGTTAGAAGAATGGGAAGACTGGCCGGGAAAGGTAAAGGTGCATTTGCAAACTGAATAGATTGATATAAGCATTGCTCGTACTTACTTCAGGATGTCTCTGTAAGGGCCAGTTCTGGTCGGACATCCACTTTCTGCAAAGACTGATATAAATATGTATATTTTCTGCAGGTTAAATTTTCTGAATTACTTGTTCTCTTGGTATTGTAAGAGCATTACAAACATTATAAACAATTCCTAGGTGTTTTTCAGAGAGGTAGGTAACACTTTCACCTTTTTATTTGATTTTAGCCTCCTCCATAACTTCCATTTGTTCCTCAACTAATTGTAGCTCCTGTGTATTTGCCATTTTTACACCAGTTGTAGACCATTACGTGCTTTGCAGCAGGCACGGCATTGCTGCAAGCACCACTCTAGCTCTTGTACTTGCAGGGGGCCTTCAAGCCTGAGCCTTGATTTAAAATTTAGGGATTTTAGATCCTCAGGCACTGCACGAGAGCTATGCGTTGTTATCGCACAAATGCTGACAAACTCAGGACCACAAACACGACCTGGGAACAGATCCATGGCTCCCAAGGATGGCTCCCTGCCTTGGTGGCTGGGCCAGTGCCGTGCTGCTCTGACCGGGCTGCTGTGGGTGCCCTTTTCCTCTTCCTCCAGGTGCTGGCATGGCCAAGCTCTGCACCCTGAGCATCCTCCTGAGCCTCCTGGTCCCCGGTCACGCCACCAGGTCACCCGACTGTGGGGGCATCCTCACCCCATCAGGACTGAGCTACTGTAAGTCCAGACCCCATATATCCCACGCCGTCAGCAGAGAGGGGAGGCAGCAGCAGCTTTCAGTCCGGTGATGAAATACCAAACTGGCACCAGAACCTTGTACCAATCAATCAGCTCATTTTCACCATCCCCTTTCTATAGGTTGTAACAGGGGGAAGTGTGTCACCTGGGGGGATTTCAGTCACGCTGTCTCTGTGCCTCGGACCACAAGCTCCTGAGGGTCTCATAAAATATCTGCCCTGTTTCACAGTTGCTGAAGTTTCAAAGCCACATGCGGAGACAATCCTCAGGCAGGACCTAATGGCCTCGACAGTCCCAGACCTGCTTCATGTCTCCCCAAAGCCCAGCAGGTGAGTCCCTGGCTCTGCCTTGCCCGGGCTTTGCTACCGTACCACTGGTTCGCACTAGTATTTAGCTGGAGCGCTTTGAATATCATCATAAAAGGCATTTTTCCAGCAAGGGCAAAAATCCTAGAGACTAACGCGTCTGTTTGCCAACGCAGTGTAGAAACGAGCTCCTGGCTCCTCCTTTGGGGTGTAAGGGCAGCAGCCCCAGTGTCACCCTCAGGGCACTGATTTATCCGTGCAGATCTCATGGATTTGGGGGGTTTGCCCACTGTAAGGGCAGCCAGGGGTTGCACATCAGTCTGTGCTCCTCTCCTGACACTTTCATTTCTGCTCCATCAGGAACCAAGTTAACTCAGTCACAGTTGCCGAGCTGACTCTGACGCTCATCCCTGACGCTGGGCTGCGGCTGAGCATCGATGTGGACCTCGGCATCACACCCGCCCCGTGAGTCCTGGGGCCCTGGGGCTGGAAGCACCCCAAGCTCCCAGCCGGAGTGACAGGGCCACATCCAGCACCCGCCGTCTGCCTGCAGGAGCCGGAGGGGGGCCGGAGCGGGTGGGGCCGGGAGCAGCCCCCGCGCTCCGACATCCACGTCTCCTTCCCTGGCACAGCTCGACCACCAAGGTGATGAGGTTGTCCATCCTGTCAGACCTCCACGTGGAAATGAACCCCGAAGGGAATCTGGAGATGGTGACCTCTGCCTGCAAAACCAGCTTGGAGGAGATGCAGAGCACCGAGGAGATGGAAAGGTCAACCCTGCGGTTCTCCTTGTTATGGGATCTGGGTAACAGGGGAAAAGAAGGAACTGAGGCACAAGCGTTTCTAGGCAGGAAGGTGATATGACTAAGATGTGCTTACTAAAAGCTTGGAAAGATTAACACAAAAACTTTATCTTCATAGGAAGAACTTTCTTCTGCTTGCAGGGTTGGTTTCCCCCATTTTAAGAGAGTTTCATTCGCTAATAAGGGAGCGGATCCTTTTAAGTAGTGTAGAGCAGGAACATTTTTAATGCAAGTCCATCGGCAATTCTTCAGTGTTTTCAGATTCTGAATTATAATCATAGCTTAATGATTACCATAGCTCACCACCCCTAGAGGTGTTTGAGAAACGTCTAGATGTGGCACTTCAGGGCGTGCTCTAGTGGCAGAGATTGTAGGTTGTTTGGTTGGACTCGATGATCTCAAAGATCCTTTCCAACCATGAAGGTTCTGTGATTCTATGATTAATAGATGATATAAAGTAATTGTAATACTGTCTCTGGATGCCTTTTGGGTCAGATAAAAGATGCTCACCTACCCTTGGCTGAGCTGGTTGTTGCTTAACTTACTCTGTTGTGTTGTTTTCATCCAGCAAGTCCTCTAGTTCCGATGTGGAGAAGGACATTAACGTCGATAAGGTAAGATAAAGTTTGTGAAGGCGTGAGACAGGAGAAGACAAAGTGGTACAGTTCTGTAAGAATTAGAGCACTTTAAGTCAACCTGGTGCTTTGCCAGGTCTCCCCCACAGCCCCACACATGGGTCACCAAACGCTGCCATCCCCTGTCTCCTGGCTGCCGTGTGGCCAGACGATAGGGACACCCGATGCCAGCAGACCCCCATGTTCATCTACCATCTCTCTTGTTGCTCTTTATTCCATAGATTTGCCTAGAAGTCTCCAAGTTGCTGCTTTTGCCAAATGAACGGCTGATGTCTCTGACAGGTGAGCATTTGGTTTTCAGTGTCATTGTGGACTAAGGGTTTCAGGGCTCATTTTGGAACAAGTCACGAGATGGGAAAGGATCCTACCCTGCAGCAGAAACTCATCAGCAGCGGCTTCACTGCCATCATCTCCCCAGGGACCCGCTCCCTCCACCCGTCTCTCCTTCCCTGGCCCTTTACTTGAGAAACCCAGGTGCTTCCCAGCCCCCACCGCTCCCCTCCTCTTTCTGAGCATCCCTCTGCTCGGTTTGCAGCTCAGTTCCCCGTCACGCCGAGCTGCCAGGTCCAGTACCTGCCCCTGGCTGCACCCATGTTCTCCGAGCAGGGAATCACCATATCCTTGCAAGTAAGTCCTCGCTTTCCAGCACTCTCAGCCCAGCTCCAGGCTTTGGGAGAGTCACTTCCTCCCAGTGCTACGTGCTCTGAGCACACCTCAAACCCCGTTTCTCCTTGCCTGTGTGCCTGCAGACGACTTTCCAGGTGGTGGGGATGTCAATCCCCCTGCCAGTCAGCCCCGTGCCATTCAGCATGCCTGAGCCGGCAACTTCCAGCCCTTCCCATCTCACCCTGGCTTTCTCTGAGCACTTCTACACCAGCCTCTTCTTCGCCCTGGAAATGGCTGGAGCCTTCAACATGACCATCCCGGTGAGTAGAGCAAGCGAGGGGTAGAAAATATGCATTTGTAGGAACAGCCCTGCCCCACGAATGGCTTGGAGGAGCCACGTGCCCTGAGTAGTGTGGGAGTGTGTCTCTGGGCACCCGTGGGAGTCACAGCCCCTCACCCCTGGGCCCCCAGAAACATCTCTGGTCTAACAATGTATGGATAGTACACCATTAGTAACCAGAACGCTGCTCCTGCACATATCCATGCATGGCACAGCAGTCACTGCAGGATCCGCGTGGCCATGCTGGAGACGAGCCCCAGGGCAGCAGCCCCAAGCAGCAGTCGGAGTCACAAGCTGTGCTTTCTCTTTCAGAGCCCGCTGACCACTGCCACCATGGCCCAGAAGATTACTCAGGTTCGTTGCCATTGCTGTCACTCCGAGAGTCACGGCCCCAGCTCTGGCAGTGCCCCTCGGCCACCTGCCCACCACCCCGGGGGCGCAGGGGATGGCTGCCATGCCCAGAAATAACCCCCCCCTCCCTCGGCAGATGGGCTCCCTCTTCCAGGAGGACCTACCAGTGACGCTGCAAGCCGTGTTCAGGAGCACGCCTCGGGTGGTGCTGGAGGAAGGCAAGGCAGCCCTGAAGCTCTTCCTCACTGTCCACGTCGGGGCGGGATCGCCGGCTTTCCAGAACTTCCTGAGCGTAAATGTGGTGAGTGTGCCCTGCCAGCGTGCCCGAGCAACACACGGGCAATGTCCTTTTGCTCCAAGACCTGGCCCAATTGCAGCCATTGCCTGGGTCCAGTTTAGCCTTTAGCTGCCACAGCCCGCACGGTCCCGAGCCGTGCTTGTCTCGGTTGCGTAGCGCAGGGCATGAGGACGCCGCAGGTGGCAGCACACGGAAGGGTTCATCGCATCCCACTATTCAAAGATGAAGTGGGACCGTTCGCTCACTCTGACCCTGGCTTCTCTTTTCCCCTTGCAGGACATGACTGCAGGACTCCTCCTTAGCGTCGCCGACACAAGGATGATGATCTCTGCAGCAGGGATAGAGTAATGAACCCAACCACACTTCAAGTCCTCCAAGGGGATGTGTCCCAGTCATAGCAGGGAAAGGAGGGGCAAAGCAACCCAGGGAATTTCTTAGCTTTTGTAGTTTGGGCACTGCGGAGGTAGCTCTGTCCCAAGGGAAATGGTGACACTCCAGTAACATGGTTAGAGGGAGAGAAGTGGAAATTGCACCCTTCCACCCCCTGCGTTCAGCACAGGCATAGGTGGGCGACTGACACACACCAACACCATCTGCCTCTGCCTGTTCCTGCCACACCACCGGCACCGCTGCCGGGGAATGCGCACGCTCGACCGCTCCATCTACAAACACAGCCTGCAGCTGGGGGGCTCCGGCGTACCCGGCCCCGGTGGCACCCGCAGCTGCCCATCGCTCCAGACCCTGGCCCCGCAGCACCCCAGCACAGCCTGCCCGCTTCAGCGGGGCACCACGAAGGCTGTTCAGTCCTAATCCTGGGGGCCAAAATGTCCTCAAGCCCTTGCTGCTGTGCCCGGGAGAAAAGTCAGGCTCCAGCCGCCTGCTCAGACGTGCCCAGGCGCTAAATTCACTGCCTCAGCCACAGTATTTGAGGGAACGTGAAAGTCACGGCTTATTACAACTTATTACAAGCAGCTCCTGTGCTGCTCTTTGTTTTCCAGGGAGGTTGAGCTCAGCCTGGCTGCCTCCGACGTGGGTCCCGTGCCGGTAGGTGCCCCCAGCCATGCCCCCCCCAAGTGACCGAGCGCAGCCGCGTCCCCTCCTTGCACCACGCTGCTGTGACAGCACCTGCCTCAGCACCGTCCTCTAACAGCCCCGTCACCCTCAGCTGCACCAGCCAGCTTAGATCGCCCTAAACCACCCCCGGCAGCGGTTATCAGCAGGGAAATATTTCCTTTGGGCGCTCGCTGCACCCTGCAGAAGGGAGAGGCGGGTCCGGGGGGGATTAGGAGAGGTGCAATGAGCATCAGGACCCCTCTTCTTGCTGGTCCCTGCCCCCCCTCCTCCTGCTTTAGAGTCACGCTGTGACCGAGCTGACCGTGGCTTTCCCTTTGGCAGGCTGCCTTACTGGAGGAGTTGTTTCTGCCCACAGTCCGTGCGGAGGTACCGGCTCAGATGAACGGTGAGGAGCCGGGAGTTTTGCGGCGGTGCTGCCGCGCTGGATGCCCGAGGAGGACGACGGCAGCACCCAGCTGGCAACTTTCCCTCTTTTTTTTTTTTTTTTTCTCTTTCCTAGTGGTCCTGAGCGAAGGCATATTCCTGCCCCACATCTCCAGCTTTACCTACACGGACGTCAACGTCGTGATTCACAAGGTAAGAAATAAGATATTTAAATTGCCCCCTGCTATGTTTGATTTAAAGGGAACCTGGGAGCAACGCTTACCTCCTGGCTCCAGAATAAATCGGAGCCTGCTCCTCTCGCCCTGTTAACCCACAGACCAAGTTTCACCGCTTTAAATAGGCGTCGTTCCTCTCTAGCCCCACTGACACGAGCAATAGCTGTGTTGGAGGGGCCGTTGGCCTGCGGAGAGCCCCGAGCAGGCTGACGTGAGCCACACGGGGACCTTCCTCATCCCTCCCTCCTCCCCTTCCTTAGGACTACGTCTTGGTCCCCTGCAACCTCAAGCTTCAGGTGAGGCCCGGAGAGCAGACCACCATGAGCTGAAGGCTGATGTCCGGAGTAAACCAGTGGCAAAATTGTTCTGTTGACTCTTAAATCTCACGCTCTGTGTTTTGTCACTGCTTGAAATGTTGAAAATATTCTTCTTTCTTGCCTTACTAAACCAACACTTTCTCGGATTTAGGATAACAATGGCATTGCACTAGCGGCTTTCTCTTCCAGTCCTGCTCTTGGTATTTTTGTTGCACAAAGAGGATGGATTGTGACCATGTTCCATACTTTAATTAAACTTTTCTCTTTCATCCTGCATTTTCTGGTGTGACTATTGACTCCCCCCCCCACCCTCAACGATTTGTACCTAAAGACAGATGAATTCTGTCTTGCTAAGAACTGGTACCGGTACAGATGTCCAGACTTTACATTTAATTAAGGGAGCATGAAAATTCCACTAATTTATAAGGATGAAGAGCAGCCCCACACCTCTCAGCTGCAGAACAACATGGCCCCTACCAACGAGAGATCTTTCATCTGCTTTTCCTCTATTTCTTGTGTTACTATGGGAACGTTACAGCTGGTGGTTTTCCCTGGGTCAGAAAGGGAGGGGGACACGACCCAAGCCAGTCTGCACAATAGTTTCTAATTTTAGACTTGCAGGCAATTCTAGTTTCAAAACGATACTTCTGACAAAGCTCATCCCAGAGAGAACGCTGAATGAAACGCGACTGCGCAGGTACAGACGGTGCTACGTGCTGGCCGGGCGCGCGCCCGCCGCCTTTGTCAATATTGGAACGCTCTTTCCTACGGACCAAACACGCCTCCGCGCTCGGGAGGTTGTTCAGCAAACTAAAGGTGGGGGGCGGGGAGTGGGGGGAAACCCCACAACAGACATGAGGGTCCAAAACGGAAGGGTGGGTTGGTAACGGAGCTCCTAAAGGCACCCGGAGTTGCTCCATCGCTGGGTGGTGCTGGCAGCTGCCGCCAGACGGGGCGGGCGCATCGCTGCGCCCATGCCCAGGAGGAGCAGCCACCCTCACCGCCGCCCGCTCACGTAAGCTCTGCAACGGTGACGCCCGAGAAACCACGTTAATTAACGTGTACATCTGCTCTCACTTGCAACAGCCACACACATCATTTCTAGCCCCTGGAGCTGCTGAATAGCACTTCAAAACCTCATATTTCAGAGGCTCAGAAATAGGAAAGCAAACAAAACAAGCCCAGTTGATTTATTATAAGGAGTAAAAAACCCTGAAGGTTTGTATACCCAGCTTGGGGACCTGACTAATGATTTTAATGCCCAAAGTTGGCAATAGTGGGAACTGCTCCTAATAAAAGTTTCCTGGTAGAGCTGCAACCATTATTCTTTGACTAATATATCTTAAACCAGTTTCCCAAAAGGAATAAGCTAAAGTAGTAAAAATAGGAATTTATTCGCCAGTGGATATTCTGGCTTTAGGCTTTACTGCTTGGCTCTGCGTCTCCAGCGAAGGGTTGGGATCACGGGAGCTGCACCCTCCGACTGCCAGCCCCACACGTCCTACCTGGGACCAGCCGCAGGCTCGGGGACAGAACCGGCTTCTGCTGGAGAACTGGGGTCCTTCTGCCGCTCCCTCCTGTCGCCCGATTTACTGAGACCCCCCCCAACACAGTCGCATCCGCAGGAGACGGCCAGTGCCACCCCCAGCAGCCACTTTGGATTCACCTGGAAAAAGAAATGTTGGAACAAGGTGCTTGTATTAGGTTTTTTTGCATAAACAGAATCCATCATTTTCCTGGGCAGTATCCCAGGGTCCTGCAGGACGCACAGCTTCCCTTGCTGGAGCAGGACGTGACAGCCAGATGGTTCAAACACAGGAGAAACAGAGACTGAGCCCCTTTGCCAGCCCCCCGGGGAGCAGCAGAGGGATGAAGCTTTACCAGGACATTCCTGGAGCATTCCTCAGGCTGGTGATCCCGAAGTCCCGCGCACAGCCGCGGCAGAGCAGCCACCCCATCACTCCCCGCTCCTGCTGCTCAACCATGAAAAGATTTTCCAGCCTGTCGGGGTGCCGGCACACTGGAAAATGACTGTTTAGTGTTTTTTCCACCGTGGACAGGATCGTCCCAGTTCTTATGAATTCTGACTTGCAGTTTCCTGCTCTGGATTTACTCCCAAACCCACCAGCAACTCAAGAGCACTAGATTTATGAGTTGCAGAAGTAACAAGTTACACCAAGGAGATGCTGCCCTTGCCTTCTGAATAAGTTCCTCTGCTCCCTCCTGCTCAGCTCATGTGATAAACGACATGACAGAGACCAGGAGGAAAAGTCGTTTCCAGATGCAGGAGTTTTTTTGCCACTTTTCTGCCATCCCAGGCTGGTGTAATCCCTGCCCCGGCTCTGCAAGACAGCGAGCTCTCCAGTTGCACTCTTCCCCCTGTCTTTTCCTTCTCAGGCCAAACAGACCCCTGGGACAGTGGCACAACCCAGATCACTCTCCGGTGTGCCAGCAAAATTAATTCCACCCCCCAGCAAACAAGGATGCACGCAGGACTGCTGGCCCAAAGAGCGTGCAAAAAAAGCCTGCCAAACTTTACTCACCGTACAAAAGGTGTTTGCTCAGGAAACAGAACAAAACCTTGTGCAAACAAAGCCCATTATGCCAACCCGCGGGCAAAAAGTGTGCACGGAGAAGCCAAGCCCCATCAAGCTGGTAACCCTGGGATGGCACAAAGCAGCTGCCAGCGCAGGTCCGCAGGAGCCGCTCATCCTGCCCACCGGGCAACGGGGCCCCCCCCACCCCGCTCTGACAGCGCCGTGGGCATACCGGCATCATCTCCAGTGCTACCGTGTACTTTAACCTACCCAAAACCCCCCGGCAGTGAGACAAGACAATCCAGCCCACGCGATGACAGTGCACAACACCATTTGGCACAGCACGGGAGAAGCTACAGGCAGTTTGCATAAACCGGGACTGCCGAGGGGTCCGGCATGTCCTCTGCTGTGTTTGGCAATTCCTCTGCAACGTCTTGCTGTGATGCTGGAAATCAGTGCAATAACCAAGGCCTTCGGCCCAGCAGATATTGAACTATTCTTGCCTTTAGGCAGAAATGCGGAACAGGATATTGCCCCTGTCCTTTATCTGATCAGTGCCAGACTTCTTCCGCGCATCACCCATGCTTTCACAGTGACATATTGCCATTCGCTTTGGGAACACTAGCAATAAATGACACACTAGTAATAACATCTAGTGCTGGGAAAAACAGGTGTTTGAGAGGCCATTTAAGACCTCAGATTTATCTGTTGGGTTTTGTTTTTTTTTTAACCAGGAATCACTTGTTTTTCTGAAATCAAAAATGCCTGAATTCTTTTCCCTGGGTGTCGTGGTTTAACCCCAGCTGGCAGCCAGAACCACGCAGCTGCTCGCTCCCCCGCCGGTTGTGAGGAGGGAGAGAATCAGAAGAGTGAAAGTGAGGAAAAACTCATGGGTTGAGATAGAGACAGTTGAATAGGTAGAGCAAAAGCCATGCACAAGCAAAGCAAACCAAGGGATTCATCCCCTGCTTCCCACCGTCAGGCAGAGTTCAGCCATCCCCAGGACAGCAGGGCTCCATCGGATGTAACAGGTACTTGGGAAGACAAACACCATCACTCTGAATGTTCCCCCGCTTCCTTCTTCCCCCAGCTTTATACACTGAGCACGACATTATATGGCACGGAATATCCCCTTGGTGGGTTGGGATCAGTTGTCCCAGCTATGCCCCCTCCCACCTTCTCGTGTCCCCAGCCTGCTCGCTGGCAGGGCAATAGGAGGGGCAGAAAAGCCTTGAGTGCTCAGCAACAACCAAAACCATTAGTGTACTATCAACAGCATTTTTCATCCTAAATCCAACACACAGCACTACACCAGCTGCTAGCAAGGGAGTTAACCCCATCCCAGCTGAAACCATGACACTGGGACATACTGAGACCAACTGACAATAATATCAGCCAGACACAGACTACTGCAGGCAGATGGGTGTGCTCCAACGTTACCGGACTTCTCAATTATCCGGTAATGAGGTTTTCTCTTCAGATTCTATTAGGAAATGCTTTGTGACCTTTGGAAATTTGATTTCATTCTGATTTCTGCTTGTGGGCTAGCATTTGGTCAGTGGGCTACCCTAGCCAGGAGTAGCCACTGAATATTTAAGTCGATTTTTTTCCTCAGGAAGTTTGAGTGGAAAAAGTTTTCGAACCAAAACCCAAAGTATCAGTTGTCACAAAGAAACCAGATCCCACAGCAGGAGGCGGGACAGATCCTCTCCTTGAGAAGCACCAGAAACCAGAGCCCTGCTCCAAGCACTAAAGGAATGTTTATTAAAAGAGTTAAGTGACAAATGTATCCTGAGGTCCCGCTCAGCACTCCATACCCTTCTGAACGTGGATGGTGACGTTTACTTAGAAAGCCACATGCGACAAGTTCACTTTTCCATTATAACAAGAACAATTTTCTCTCAGAAGAAATTTAGCAATTCCAGTGCAGCATCACATCCAACTGCCGTAACTGTGACCCCAAAATCATGCTAATTTCTCTAAATAAATATTTGTACACAGAGCTGCCTATCAGTTTTTGGCTTATGCAAGTATCTTAGTACTCACAGGAGCCAATTAACTTGAAAGTGTCTTAAACGTTATCAAGAATCTTGAATCAAGTTTAGGAAAGAAGAGTACATAATTCTGGTCTCGGTGCTCCACCTTCGCTGGTCTTTCTTGCTGTTTCTCTGCCCAAAAAGACCTCTCCGTGCCTCGCGCTCCCCGGCTCACACAAGAATCACCAGCAGGCCCTGAAGAAGTGCAAGGAGCAACACATCCATGTTATTTCCTAACTTGTAGGGATGCCGGTTCACAACAGCTTGTCAGCAACACACAGAGAACAGAAAACGTTCTTGCAAAAAAACCCTCATGTTAAGTTCGTAATAAGGGGGCCACAGTACACTTTGGGAAGCGTCGGAGTATATCCCAGCTCCTCTGGGACATCTCTAGGATGCACAGGGCTGGAATTTGGTGCGATTCAAGACACAACACTTTGAATGGTGCCACTCAAAAGGGCGTTCCGGACCCCCTGCACGCACATCAGAGCTGCTCTCACAGAGTTCCGCAGCCTGGCCGGAGGAACCAGGAACATTGCTCCCTGCGTACCTGGTTTGATGATACTCGTGGGCATGAAGTACTTGGGCAGCATTTTCTGACCTGAAGGAGGTCAGACTGAGCAACCCTTTCTAGCCTTTCAAGACTTAAAGATTTTAAGATTTTACAGCTCTTGCACACTAAATCATCACTGGCAGGGTCCTGTTACAGGAGGCAGCTGCTAGAAACAGCCCCCGTGACCTGCCTTGGCAGGAGGAAATAGCCTTTCTGAACACTTACCGCGAATATCTGAACATCCACCTTTATTAAGGGAATGCCCAGCACGTTTGGCAGGGGGATCCCGATGCCCAGAGCACCTGCAGGGGACAGACAGTGGATGGTGTAAGAGTAAGGTCAGGACTTTTTAACTACAGCCTCAAAATGGGGACTGCAGACCTTTAATGGCTCCAACTCTCCTGCTGCAACTTTCAACCGCACACACATATCCCCCCACCCCTCCTCAATCAAAGCACTCCCAATGTTACAGCTCTCCGCGTCACCTTACCATTGATAAGGGGCAGAAAGGTTTCCACCAGCAGACTGCTGCAGTGTGGCTTCAAGTCGGAGATCTGAAGCAGAGAAGGAACAAGCGCGTGAGCGGCGCTGCCAGGCTCCCGAGAGCAGCAAGCACAGCCCAGCACCGCGGCTGGAAGGCAGCCAGTGCTGGGGACTGGAAATCACTTCCCACTGACACGGCGAAAGAACAAATAGACCCTCTTTCCTTTAAAGCAAATCTACTTTTCTTCCTCAATTTGTCTTTGCTGCTTCCTTTGGGAAACCTTCTACCAGGCAAAACTCCTGCCAGAGCTCTGCGCAAGCTTTGCCAAAGCAGGGGTGAATAAACAGGCAGACTCCAGGCTTTACATTTGCATTATTAGAAAAGGCAGAAGAAAAAAAAAAAAAGAAAAAAACAAGGCAGCAAAAGAATTGCTACGACCTACGAAGTAGTGCAGCTAACAACTAAGACCCATCAGCGGGTGTAATCCATCACAGCCAGCACACGTTACAGCATCACACAGCGACTGCGTGTCTCCCTCCTTCCACAAAGCCACAGGGCACAGCCCTTGGCCACTCCACACACCTCGTAAAGCCCAGAATGGTAGGAGAGACTTACGCTACTGATGCCAACATCGGAAGACTCCAAGGAGAGGGAAGTGCTGCAGGGAAAGGAAAGCAAACAGGACGTCAGGCGCCAAGAGCTCACAGACCCTTGTCGTGAGACCCCTGCCACCTCCTAAGCAGCAGCAAAGCATCCCTGTGAGGCATCATCGGGGGGTCCATAAAGGGATCACTTTATTGTAACACAAAAAGCAGACACTGCCATGCTTGCAAGAGAAACAAGGAAATAGGAAAATAGAAGCTTAAGCTAATTTTTTGCTTTTAAATGAAGCGGCACTGCAACAGGGCACACGCTAGCTCCTGGCTTCCCCTTCCCTCTCCCGTTCCCAGGTAGTTATTCACCTTAGGAAAGGAGTCGGCTCCTGTTTAGCTGAGAGCAGAGCTTCTAGAAAAAGCATCCAGGCTGGATTTAAAGATCATGAGCTCTGGAGAATTTGCTACAGCTCCTAATCTATCATTGCGATCACACAACTATCTCCATAGCTAAAACGTATGCTTTATTTCCACTTTGAATTTCTCTTTTCTACTTCTATTGAATCTTGTTATATCTTTGTCTATTGAATTAAAAGCCCTTTGATGCATTTCTATTCTCCATATCGCCACATACAAGCTATGCCAATGTTGCTTCTAAATCTAGCTCTTTGACAAGCTAAATGGCTTGAAATCCTCAAACCTCACACTATAAGAAATGCTTTCCAATCTTTAATCATACCTTGACTGGCATTAATGACAGTACTTTCCTTTACTCCTTTATCACTCATGTCCAATATCAGACATTTCAAACTGCTGCCCGGGATCAAAGTCAAGCTGACAGTCTTACAATTATTCAGGTTAACTCATTTCTCCTTGTTGTAAAACTGACAGAGACTTTTCCTCTGGTCTCCTAAAACTTTCCAGCTGCTGTGATGTTTCCTGAAAGTCAGCGATACCTGTCCACCTCATGCCATCAGCCAGGTATGAAATCCTCAGATGCAGGAAATGCAATGTCTATTTTACAGGCACTGGGAAACGTGTCAGGTGAGCGGCTCCAGAGGTAACGCTGCAATGCAGAGAATGCCACCAGCCTGTAAGAGGGCAGCACTGCCCAGCTTTGTCACAGCCGTGTTTGCGCAGCGCTCCCGTCCCTTCTGCTGTAGTCCAGGCAGCTCCAGCAGCGCTGTGTCACTGGGGGACACGCTGTTACAGCGCTCGGAGCATCCCTGATGAATTGCAGCCCTTCTCATAGAATCATTGAATTGTTTTGGTTGGAAGAGATCTTCTAAGATCACCAAGTCCAACCGTTAACCCAACACTGCCAAGTTACCACTAAACCATGTCCCTCAGCACAACATCTACCCATCTTTTAAATACCTCCAGGGATGGCGACTCCACCACTTCCGCAGGCAGCCTGTTGCAATGTTTGATAACCCTTTTGGTGAGGAAACTTTTCCTAATACCCAATCTAAACCTCCCCTGGTGCAACCTGGGGCCGTTTCCTCTTGTCCTATCGCCTGTTCCTTGGGAGAAGAGACCAACACCCCCCTTGCTACACCCTCCTTTCAGGCAGTTGTAGAGAGCGATTAGGTCTCCCCTCAGCCTCCTTTCCTCCAGGCTGAACACCCCCAGCTCCCTCAGCAGCTCCTCATAAGACTTGTGCTCCAGACCCCTCACCAGCTTCACTGCCCTTCCTGCTGTCCTGCTCTCTTCTGGCCGCTGCTTCCCAGAAAACTGAACCTGTACCCTGAGCTCCAGGAAAGCCGGAGTTTCCCAGCACGGCCAGCCACCCAGGGCTGTGTGAGGGGAGCGAGCAGGCTGGGGGGTTGCAGCAGGCTTTGCTTTGAGCCCCGCAACGCAGCCACTGTGGAGACAGCCTACCTGCCCAGGGACAACCCCAGCACCAGCCTGCTTCCAGCAATCGACACTTGGGCGTTTAGACCGAGGTCCTGCAAGCAGACAGGGAGAGGATCAGCCCGTGGAGATGTCCCCATCCCAGGTGCCAGTCACTTGGCTGGCCTCACACTTCACCAGTTTGAGGTCTTTACATCGACACTTACGGCCTTCAGCAGCAGGAGGTTGAGGATGGGTCCATCTAAATGCTGAACGAACACCTGAATCATGACTGAAAGCTCGACAGTGGCTTTGTTTTCTTCCAAGAGGATGAGCGGGTTCCCAGACAACGTTAGCTTAATGCTCAGAGGACTGGTCCCACTGCAGGTGGAGCACTGTGGGAACCGGGGACACATGGAGGTAGCTACCCGCACCCCACACGCTGGCCAGGCAGGGGACCAGCAGTCCTCTGGTGGACTCTCCCAGCCCCATAACTCTGTAGGCCTCCCTCAAGGTCATGCAGACCTTGGACAAGCCAAATTTACAGAGCAAATAGGTCCGGCAGCATGGGTTGGCACTCCTTGCTGCGGGCACTAAGGGGCTGAGGAAGCAAAGGTGGACACTAAGGGGGCTGTGGCCATAGGAGGGTGCCCATGGTGCCCAGGAAACAGGGGATGCCAAACATTTATCAGTTCTTTCTGTCAATGGCTGTGAGCTGCAAGAGAAGCTGTTCCCCTGCTTAGGGAGAGGGAGAAGGTTGGCTACAGCCGATGGCAGACAGAAGAGCGGCCATCGCGCAGAGGCTGGGCACAAGCCTCTGGTCCCTTCACCCACTCCCATCAGCCGGTCGGGCAGCAGGGCAGCTTCGAGCTATGATGGCACGACTCGGCCATGGTGCGTGCTCAGCATGGCCAAGAGGAGGGGAGCAGAAGATGGACACCTTTGGCAGCAGCATGCAAGCACATCCAGATGCATCACTTGGATGGCCTCAGACCTGGCGAGGTTCACACAAATCCTCACGCCAGCAAAAGTTACTCACCCCAGCAGGAACGAGGGTTGTGATGGCTTCTTGCAGACGGCTGGCACCGGAGAACTGTTGGAACAAAAGCACAAGCTCTCCAGCCAATTTCAGCAACACCTGTCCTGTCGGGGTCACCCCTCTCCCTCTTGTCTCCCTGTTCTCAGGCAGCTTATTCCCACTCCTGGGGCCAGTCCCCAAGCCCTCATTCACTCTCTGTCCCCAGGGAAGCCCCGGGCAGCTCAGTCACACACAGACCTACGTTACGGCAGCACCCCAAGGCCTCCGCCATCTCCATTGCTCCCCTCGGCGATTCCCGGTCAGTTGTTAAGGTGAGAGCAACCAGCCGCGGAAGGAGATGTAACCCAGAGGCGTTCAACATTTGCCAGTGTGTAGACCCCTAACATTTCCCAGTGGAACTACAGATTGGAAGTGCAGAAGCTGCGCACGCCTACAGAATTGCATTGCATAAACGAAGTTGCTTTTCCCAGTGACATTTTGCGGACTCCTTGAAATGGATTGCAGACCCCCAGGAGTCCATGGTATAACCAGTACACAACTGGTTTCAACAGGTATCTCTGGGAGTGCCCACACAGAAACAAGGACGGCCGGTCGTTGCACATGCTACTATGGCTTTCTGAAAAGAGCAGTAAGGAGGCAGCGCTGGGGCTTGAGCACCTGCAAGTGAGCACAGGCACACACAGACCCCAGACCGGCTGCAGGCTGAGTGTACGCATGCGGTGAACGCCATGCACAGTCTGCTCCCCGGGCTGACAGGTGTCCCTTGTCACCTCCCCTGGCACGAAATAGAGGTGCTGCTACACTCACGACTTCTGGCGTGCAGGTGAAGGTCTGCGGAGGTATCTGGATCAGGAGGGACAGGACCGCATTGAGAAAGCTCTGGCGCAGTCCCAAGACCAGAAGCTTGTCCAGCAGCGGAGGCAAAACAGAGGCAGACGAGTCATGGGGGATGATGCTGCCTCCCACCTGCTTCACTGCACCCTGCAAGGAGAGGTGATGCGGAGGTTAAACCGATCCTTCAAAGTTGCCAGACGTGCCCAGATCCTCCAGACTGAGCGCGCGGGGTCTGTGCCAGCTGAAACAGCCCTCCTCTCACCGGCAGCTTCGGACTCAGAGCAACTCCCTCTATATTTAATAGACAAAAGGAGCTGATAAGGCCAGAGTGCATAACTGAGGCTTTCTTAGCTAATAACACACTGTCCAAATCACAACTCCCTGCTTCAGTTCGTCCTTGAGATTTCACTCCAAGAGGAAAGGAGCGGTGAAGGTGCTGCCAGCCCGGCGGTCCCAGCCCTGCCTTCCCTCCCTCCTGCGCCCAGCCAGGTGTGAGCCGCCCTCCGACTCCACAACAAACTTGCACCGATACCATCTACTCGCTCTGACCCAGCTCTGAGCGCCGGGGGGTGGAGGGGGCAAAGGCTAATCCCGATGAAGTATCTGCAGCGCTGATCGTACAGACTGCAGTGTTAGTTATTAGCCCTTGCTCTTCTTTATTGCTTATGTCCCAGTTGCTTCTCACTAGCCCCTTTCTTTTATTTAGGCTCTCTTCTTTGAGAGTACCACTTGGTTTTTGCTGGTACCCCCCCGCCCCCCCCAGCCCCCAGTGAGACAGAAGTGAAAAATACATCCATTTCCTTGGTTTAGCATTCACCCACCATAGCGACTGAATAGCGAAGGCAAAATGCCGTAACACCCCTCTCTGCAGGCAGGGCGAGGATGAAACCCGCTCGTGTCCCAACAGTTACAAAGAGCAGACAGGCAGTCTCAGGATGAGTTTGCAAACAGAGGAAAAGAGGGCTTGAAGAAAAGTACCCACACTCACTTAGTGGTGAGTTGAACAAGGACCTAAACATTTAGCTAGCATTTCCAGAACAAGTCATTAGCCCAGCTCCTCCATGTGGTTGTGCTGGAAGAAGAAAACTGCTCCCGTGGGATGAGGTGAACAGTCTGAAAAGCATCACGCCGCAGACACACTCGCAGGGTCTCATTACCCAGCGTTAACTTACGTCTAAATCCAACCCAAGGAACAAGCCAGAGGTAAACGGGAGGCTGGCCAGCTGGTAGTGAATCGTTCCTGCCGTACCGACTGGGATCACCGCTTCACAGGGTAAAAAAAGATCATTACAACATCAGGAAATAACCAGCAACACAAACTCCTCCTCTGACCCTGCAGGCCCCCAGCCAGACTTCACACCCACAAACCACGTCCTGAGCATTCACTTCACTTCTGTGGGATGCTCACTGCTGCTCAAAACATCCCCTAATTCAGCCTGGTGGGATCTGCCTTTACAATATAGCCCAAAAAGAGCACCAAATATAATAAGGTGAATCCAAGGGTGATGTATAAGAGTGGCATAAGGAGGGCCAAGGCACGAGCAGTTCATTTTGACTGCTCGGGTGTGAATTCGAGGTTCAACAACAGCCCTGCAGAGGCGCAGCTCCTGCCTGATGCCCTTATGGATTAGACGTGGGAAAGAGCATTTCCCACCGCGGGACTGCAGGGAACACAGGGAAGCGGCCCCTGATGCTCCAAAGGAAACGTACCATTGAGAGTGCCCATGAGCTGGATGTTCACAAGGTTGATGACAATATCAACTACCGGACACAGCTGCAACACAAAGCAGAAACGCAACTGCTCAACCCCCCTCGCCACCCCTCTGCAGGGAGCCACCACCCTGCAGCCTGATCAGACCCACTCCTTTTCATCTAAATCCCTAGGGAAAAAAGCCCGGTGTGGCATTAGGCAGCAGCTGGGGTGCTGTGAAGGACCTGGGAGGAGTGGAGCATCCCTGGAGCTGCGGTACCGCACCAAAGGGGACTGCTTTGATCCGGGGAATATTTCAGGCATCGCCCTGCGGGCAGAAACATGCCGGCAGCAGCCAGGCTGGCCACGGGCATCCCTGCGGAGCAACGCGTGCCAGTGATGTGGGAAAGCAACACACAGAAAGACGGCGCAGCTTGCTGTGACCTGGTAACACGCTGTTCCTCATATTTCAGTGTTTCAGCTGAGAAAGAAGGGCAGTATTCAGGCTTACCAAACCGGGCAGAGTTGCTCTCAGCTGGTTAAGCACTATCTCATTTACTGATAGGGACAGTAAGCTGGAAAAAAAAAAAAAGTTCCAGTCACTACAGACACAGCTCCAGGATAGGAGACCAAAAGATGTCCAGCCTTCATTTTACATGCTACTACGTCAGTCATCCCTGCAGTGACGCTGCTGCAGCTACTCCCGGCAAGAGCAGGGGTTGTGCAGAAGGTAGGGAGGGCAAGGAGCTGCCCGCCCCACCAAGGGGAGAATTGGGCTGTTTTCTGAGAAGTGAAGGTTTCAGCACGTGGGGTGTGCAGGCATCACTGCAGGAAGGGAGTGAGCCTCTCACGGTGTAAACCTCGAGCATGGTTGTCTCCCTGCGGTATTTAAATCAGTGCTGTAGTTAAGGGAAGGCAGAGCTGTTATGAAATATCTCCATGTTAGTTACGGGAAACAAACTATTTACACTTGGAATAACTAGAGGAGAAATCTGCTGTGTAACATTTCGACACTGCTGCTAAATAGATCGCTCTGGGATGTGCGATGCCTGCAGGCGGTGCAGAGCCATTTCCTTTTGATAATCAATATATATCTGGACTATTGAGTTAGAACATGCAGCGGCACACTCGGCAAGCCACAGACAGCAGGAATTCATAATGCATCTCGTTATTTATGCCCAAGTTCTGTCTATAGACACATCTGAGAAACTGCTGTGAAGCCAATCACATGCATCCACATTCCCCCTTACCCCACAGGGAGCTCATTTCCTGCACACCATCACTTTAATCCATCTAAAACTTAAAATATGACCCCCAGAGTGGATGAGTCATGTTTCTCTGTTCACTTACACAGTCTCTTTCAAACTAACTGCTGCACTGATTGAAATATAATGCATAATGCAAAAATTAATTAGGAAAAATTCAATGAACCTGAAAAGTAATTCAAAAGCAATAAAAGAAAATATTTCCCATGATCAATTTACTCTTGCATTCATCAATACATGAAGTCAGCAAATTCTTTCTGCCAAGCATTTAATAAGACTGAGCAAGAGATGAGACATTTGCATGGAATTACACACATTCACAGCGGTCAGACCAAAAAGTCCATATGCCCAGCATCTTTCTGCAACGGCAGCCAAAGGCAGAGTATAAAACCAGGGCAAGCAATGGTGCTGTTCTCCTAGAACACTCCCTGCCCTGTTATTCCTACCCTTCAATTCACAAGCTAAGTCTAAAGAAAGTGCACCGGAAGGGGTACCAAACCTCAGACTTCAAATCTTAAAATTTCCGTGAGCAAACAGGGCAAATTAACCCTCATCTTCCAACAACCAAATTTTTTGCCAGTTCCACTGATGCAACTGACTTTGGCAATGGGAAAGAAAATACTTCCCTGAGGCCTGGCTCTGTATCAGCTGAGTGCTGTCTGTGTCCTGTCAGACTGTCTAGATCATTGGATAAAGAGGAGAGGATTGCACGCAACGGAACACAGAAATCCCCAGGCACTTACCCAGAAAGGATCTTGATCTTTATGGCACCAAGAATGCAGAGGCAGTCTTCAATGACGACCTGGACTGTGCCCGATTCAAAATTCGTGCATTTAACGTTTGCAGTAATGTTCACATCCACTAAGATATCAATTAGATCTGAAAGAAGGCCAACCAAGCTGAAAAAAAGTAAATGGGTTGAACAGATTTCATCTCGCAGCCTCTAACCAGAGAAATCAGCAAAGCCATCAGCAACAAACTGCACCTCCACCTCCTGCCATTCATTACAAATGCCACAAGCCATCTTTTGGTGCCGGTTCTGCTCTGTGACTTTATTATAGGTAAGAAACACCTAGAAAACCATGAAAGACGCAAAACGTCCACAGAGTAGGAAGCCCGGGGATCAGGTTTTCCCTTAATAGTGACCACAAACACCACACTCACCAGTTGCCGCTGAGCTCCAGCTTTGCGGCGATGGTCAGCTGGACCCCGATTCCCGGCAGCAGCACCACCGACAGTTTGGGGAGCTGACTCTTGACAAGGTGCAGTCTGCAAACAACAGCAAAAGCTGGCACAAATTAAAGGCTACTTCTAACAGCTGAGCAGCTGTATGCACTGGGGAACCTACAGCACCCACATCACCACGGCCACCTCCAGCTGAAGGCACGAGTGCTATAAGCAAGAGATACCAGACCAGAGTCTGCAGCTGAAACCCAAAAGAAGGCAACCTAGAATCAGACTGGGGTGGATGTTGACTGTTCCACCTTTATAGAGCAGTCAACTTTTTCTCTCCCTGGCACCTTCCTCTCTCTCTCAGTGCTGTCAAGCATCTCAGATATCAACAGCAGCATCAGCACCATCATTCTGCATCTGCATGCGTAACCTCCAGTGCACTTCCTCATCCACCTTGCTACCACACAGAAAACTTTTTATCGGGTCAGCATTTCAGTACCAGCATAAAACGAGGATAACTACTTGAGCCAATCGTGCCAGCTGCAGCTCAGCTTTTGTTGCTTCAGAACTGATGGTGAAGGTGCGCTCACAGAGAAGCCCTCGCTTCCCCACTTACCCAGTGATGCTGGTGGGAGAGTTCAGCAGACCCCCATCACCCACGATGTTTGGGAGCACGAGACCCTGCAGGTGCTGCTGGAGAAGCCCGTTCTGAATTATGGCATCCGAGAGAACTGGAAAACATCCCTGCGTGAGGGCCCAGCACTTGCAGCAATGACCTCTCTCCACTCAGTCAGACCTGTCCTGGCAAAAGCATCACACAAAGCCCCACCGCTCCCCAAAACTCCTTATAAAGCTGTCTCAATGCAATCAAATCACATATTTTAAAAGATGCACTAAACCAAAGCTGCCATTAGTGAATTAACCAGGAGGGGTAGCAGTGGAGAGCAACCCAAACCTCCAATTTAAAGATTACAGTGCGGTTGTCCACTACCAGAAATGACAGCGACTGCCCTCAGTGCCTGTGCTTCAGCTCACAACTTGCTTCACATTTGTAAAGGAGTTTTGTTTGTTTGTTTTTAATAGAAGCAACTTGAAATAAGACTCTTATTTTTGCTGGAGCATTGCAAATATTAACACGGCTGCTAAACTTCACAGCAGTTGTTGGCCAAGTATCCGCTGCTCCAATATGGGAATGAGAAACGAAGACAAAAAGAGAAAATAATCCGGATCTAGCCCTGAAATTCCGTATGGCTCTTTGGTGCTGAAACGTGCCCCACTTCTGGAGCAGAGAGATTTCCCTGACCCATGAACCCAGCGATGGCTGTCAGAAGCTCTGAGCCAAGTCTGCAGCCCTGAGGAACTATAAAATAAAGATGAAGACACTCAGGAGCTTTTACTCCACGTCACGGTCCCACATAGCTTTCAAAACAAACACAACTCATGTTTTCTGGTTACCATTCTGCATTGCCCCTGGACTGACGGCGCAGGACAGACCGGACAAGACTTCTTGAGAGGGCGAGAGGAGGCTACAGAAAAAGATGATTCCAAACCGCTTCAACATCGTCATGTCCAGAAGATTCCCCTGCTGGCAAGGGAGACATCAGAGTGAAAAGTAGGGGGGAAAGCCTCTGAGAAGAGATCCCAGCATCTTTCTGAGGAAAGAGGTCAAGTGAGAAATCCCTCCTTTGCTCTTTATCGAGCTCAAGTCAGACTCTGCCCGAGCCTGGGGCAGCAGGACCTTGTTCACATCCACAGACGTGGACAGACTTCAAGTGTGGGTGAATAAAAGCCCTTTCCTGGTCCTTTATGACTGGCCCAAATATTCTACGTGTTCACACAAAAGAAAGCCCAACTGCTTTTCTGCTGAACCGATATTTAAGCTGCTGTTATTTCTGTATCCCTTAGATGAAAAATTACACCTGTTTTGGTAAGGGTCTTTGCCAAGGGAAGCATCTGAGGGTTATTCTTGTTCTTTCTAACTTTCAAAAGCAGTAAACTACAGCTCAAGTGATAAGAATAAGCTAGGTATACATTTATAATTTAATAATTATTAACATAAATTTAATTCTGAAATGACAGATAATAGGCAGATGGTTAGGAGCTTGGTGCACAGCAACACCTCACACTGAAGAAGCCAAGCACTAGGCACACTACGTGCGTCTTTCCAGAGCTGTAACGTGATGGCACCGCTACCACGCACGGCCCCCTGCCGCCACGCGGTCTTCGCCAGCTTTGATGCACAGACGATGTTATTACCTGCATCAGCTGCAGCCAGCTGCGAAAGGCTCTTGGGTCTGCTCGGGCTCTTCTGAAAGACGTCGAGACTCTACGTCGTCCTCTCTTTTTTTTCCCCCTGCAAGTGAGATGGAAGAAGTCGCCCTTATATAAAAACTGCAGCCAACCAGACACACCTTTTCCTCACAACCTCCACGTCTCACGAGGAGGCATCCCTCTCCATTCTTGCTCTTTGCAAGCAACACCCCGCTGCCACCTCTCTTGATTTATACGAGGTAACGTCACTGCTGACTTGACCAGCTGCCGTTTCCCTTCGTGGCCTGGATCACTCAGGTGCCGCTTTTTCCCCTCCTAGTCTGTCTTTAAAAGGATGCCCTGTGATGGTGGCCCCGGCGAGAATCCTCATCCTTTGAGGAAACCAACTTTTTTGGGAAATCATGAGAATTACTGAAGCATCTAAACCTGACAGGAGGCTGATGGGGCTGCCTGTACGGGAAGGCAGCGCACAGAGCACAGGGGCACGGATTCAAGGAGGCTTATAGTAGGAAATTATCTACTTTTCCCAATTCCTCAGGAGTTATGGGACTTATAAGGCTCATTCCTGTTTCAAATGCAGCGCTGGAAAAAGATTTTCTTGACAAAAAGCAACACGGAAAGGTCGCAGAAACCTGATAAATATTGGCTTTGTTAAGACCGAGCTTCAAAATTGATTTCAGTTGTATCTGCAAAGGGTGTCATGAATTGACTGTAAAAAATGAAGAAGTTGTTTTGAAATACATAAAGCCAATGATAAATATTATTTTGAATGAGCAACGCTTACGCTAGCTGAATGAGCCGAGGGCAGCAGGAACGCGTATTTCAAAGGAAAAATCTCATCCCACAGGGACGAAAATCTCAGCCCCCAACAGATGCTTTGGCTGGGCTTCGCAGAAGTTTCCATTGTGCAGGGCCCTGGAAAGATCTTATCTGGGGACTTTGTTCAGGTCTGGTCACCCATGTTCAACCGGGACGGACTCAGGTGGAAACCGGGCAGCAAAGGGCTGCCGAGATGATCGAAAAACCAGGGAGTGGCTAGCATGCTCAGCCTCGTGGAACAAAGATGGAGCAGAGATACAATTGCTCTCCACAAACACACAGGAGAGAGGTAAATACTGAGGAGGAAGAGGAGAGCAGAGCTGCTCCAGCTCAGGGACAACGTTGGCACAGGAACAGTCGAAGCTTGGAGAAAGCTGCCACCACCACAGCGAGTTTTGGGCTAGCTTTCCCATGAGAATACAGAAGGCAGCAAAAATAGTCTTCGGATGCTCTTCGATACCGCAAAAATGTGTTTTCCTGCAGTAAGAGCAAAGTGGTCTCACCGAGCAGGAAGGTCCTTCAGCACATGCTTCCGAGGGCTCAGACTCAACAAAGCAACCCCATCACGGAAACGCTGCAGGAGCTCTTGTTTTAATTGACACACACTCAATCTGGCTTGGATGTGGTGTGCTGAAGACAGGCTAGTCGCAAAAACTGGGAATGAACTTCGCCCCTCCGAGAAGGCTGGAGCAGCAGAGCGAAGTCAAAAATCATCTCCAGCAGAAGGCGCAGCCCAGCTGCCCACTGAGATGGTGACTGCTCAGCGAGGAAAAGACAGGGAGCACCACCACAAGGTCACCTCCAGCATCTCCCAGAAGCCCTTCGTGGGGTGCAATGTGCAGAGCCACACAAGCGTGGTCCTTCCCGCAGCTGACCCCCAGGTCCCCCTCCAGCACACCACAGTGCCCACATCCGACCAGAAGCTCTAGTCTTGCTTTTCCCATTTTTCTCCCCAGGGGTCTCAGGGCAATTTACACTTACTGGTTTTATCGCTGATTCTGCTGCTTGCCCTAATGTGCTTTTACTGCCTGGGACAACCTCTCCGTGTTTCTCCTTTTTTATTCCCTTTCAAAGAGCCTCATCCAAACGCACAAGGCCGAGCAGTCATCATAAACGTCCACCGTGAAGCGTTCGGGAGACTCTGCTCCGGCCTTGTACACATACACACACACACCAGGAACATCGCTGCTGGCAAAAGGCAGCTACTGAGCATGTACAAAAGTAGATTTCCAAATGGCTTCAGACGTGCCACCGTGTGTGCAATGAACAGCCGAGTCGTTGCATATGCACACCACGACGGCGCCCTCAAATCAGATAATCTCGCAGTTAAATGGCAAGAGGCAGATATCTGTGTTCGTACCTGACACACGCATATTGTACCAACAGCAGCGAGCAGGAGCTGTAAGGAAAGCAGCACATTTTATACACCGCTGTAGATATTTCTTCTTGCTGTGCGAGTTTTTCTTGTTCAGTCATATCCTTTGCCTCCCTCTCACGCACCTATATTTCATTCTCTCCTTGCAGCAGTGATTTAGATAGCACTTACCAGGAGGTTGAATTCAGTTCTGCAGTGACAAGGGAATATATATTAAAATGAAGCATTGCAAGAAATGCTAGAAGAGATTATCACAACACAAATGCCAGAAAGCGGAAGGGTTTATGGAAAGACTAACAGCCGCAGAGGAAAGACGCCTCGGAGCAGCCTCTGGCATTCTGAACTGCCCCGAGCTCGCGGCTCAGAGAGATGGCAGGTTCAACAGCAACAAGAACTTTAGAAGAGTAATATTAAAGTAAATAAATACTATGTTTTTTATGAAATATTATTAAGTTCACTGATATTTTTTTCTCTAACGTTTAGAACCACAGAAGCTTAGGGAAAACTTGGGAGAACTGCGTTACATCTCAAACTAAAATGCTGAGCAACATTACAGAAAAAAAATAATTCAGACTTTTTCCACCACGGTTTGAAGAACTCCACCACGCTTTTATGACAAATGGTTGGTTTGATACATTCCAGAGGTTTGCAGGCTACAGGAACACAAGATTCCTTCACTGTTATGTGGTGAATAAAGAGAAGAGTAACCTCAGCTTGTAAAACTTCTTCAATGGGCAAATAGTAACTCCTTATTAAGAACACACATAAACTGAATCCTGTTTCACGAGGTGAAAAATCTAAATCTGGTAGCGGGACTCACACCCTGTGATGGAGCTGCCTTGTACAAATACGCAGCTTGTTCTCTTGCAGGGACCCTTCCTAGCGGTAAGTGACTGCTTCCAAATGGATGCTGTGAACATTAATGAAATTGCCCAGTTCAAATGTCAATGGAAAGTAACTTCACTGATGTCAACAAGAAGCAGCCAGCTCAAGAGAAAGGAGAACACCGGTAGGAAAATGACACAGCAAACCTCAAACTAAATTAGAACTAGAACAAAAACTGGGAAAGGAAGGGGGAAAAAATGAAATAGGTTTTAACCGCTGACTGTACCTGGGCTGTGAACTTCCAGCCTGGTTTCTGAATAGCTGACTTTCAGCTTTATAAACTGTTTTCCCCACCTGTCACTTTGCTGGGGAACATGGCAACGATGGCAATACAGTTGGATTTGCGCTGCAGTAGGTTTGCCCCCTCGGACAGAGCGTCGGTCAGTGACAATTCAGTCCAGAGACTGGAAAACAAATGCATGGAAAAGTGTCATTTGGTGCTGTATTCACTCTGCCTCATTGCAAGCTGCCTTGCTCAGGGGAGATTTTTTTCCGCTCCCGTTTATGAAATTGCTCCAGGAAATGGAAGGAGGGAACCTCTCTCTGACCTCCCCAACCCAGTGTAACACACTGAATTATGCGACCCAGAAACACTGCATTAGTGAAGCATCTGTCTCTGTAAAATCACCTGTGTTCTTGCTTGGTCTGGGATGAATAAATCCTCCCAGAGCCAGACTCAAAAGCTAATTTCTAGCAGCAGGATTTGTCAAAACATGAACTAAAAACTCCTAGAAAGGAGCTGGAGGGTTTTAGTAAGAACTGAAGGAATCAAACCCTCCTCAAGTTTTGGGACTGGACTTTATCCCAGGGTTGCCGGAAACCCTCAATCCCCACAGCCAGATTTACAGTTGGTTTAGCAGCTTCCATTGTCAGCAGCCCACAGGGGCAGAGCAGCTTAATTAACACCAATCACTCTTTAAAACAACAGCAGGCCTTGCCAAATTGATCCCAGGCTCGCACTGACCCAGGACTCCTGCTTAGCGCACGTACCAGGGAGCTGAGGCATGTTGTGCGTGGGCAGACGTCAAGAGCATCCTTTCCAGCTTCACTTGTGTCTGATCGCTCACCCGAGCAGTTTCCTACATAGGGAACTCGAGAAACAGAAACACAATCTCAGGGAAGGGCCACGCAGGGAGCACAGGCAGGAAAAACAGGGAGAAGAACACAAGCCTCACAGGCAGCAGCTCTAAGGAGCTGCCTGTCAAAAGGAGTAAGAACAGCAGCATTGATTTCTGGATGCATCTGCAATGCCGAGCATAAACAGCAAGGCAGAATAAAATAGCTACCACGAGATAACAACAAATCAATGTCTCCAGGAATTTTATAGACAGGAAACTTTCTGCTTCCGAGATGTGAAGCGAAGTAAAACGAGCGCAATGTTATCGGCCGCAGAAAAGGGACAAATTTCATTAGCCAGATGCAATGTGATGAGCTGCAGTGCAAAAACAGAGGGACTTTTGCAGACATGTTTCCAGGCTTTACCAAGACATCGGAGCTCCACAACACAACGCTGAAAGCAGCACTGGCCAAAGGACTCGCAGGGGAACATGCCACGCCACGCCAGGCAGGAAAGCCTCGGAAATCCTGCAAATCCCTCACCAGCTGCTTTGGGCAGGCGTTGGTTTCACTGAGTTTTGCAATATTTTGTCGGTGCCTGTCTGTCATCGACCTCCAGAGACCGAGTTGAAGCCTAAGTGCTGCCCCGAGCATCTTTCTCGGTGAATATCTTGGCATCTTGATTTCTTCAGGTCTGGTGCATTCCAGGTTTCCCCAGCACATCCTTTATCGTCTGGCCCCACAAAGGCAAGCTTGGCCACTTGCCACGAGTCTCCTGGTGTTCAAAGGCCCTGACGTACAGCAGAAAAGGCTGTAACCTTCCCGCGGGACTGGCAGGAGCCCCCAGCGAAAGGCCGTGGGGCACACACAGGCTTACTGCCCCACGTTTAGGGTGCGTGGCCAGAAGAACCCCCGTGTGTCTGCAGGCAGCCCATCCGCGCTGGCATCCCCACGCGTGTGCTGCCTGGCGCACACCCCAGCACAGACACGGCAGCGTGGATTTCTGCCATGCAACGTGCACCTTAAAGCCAAATCTAGTCCTATGTTTTAAACAAATGAATCCCTTTCCTGCCTTCTTCCCATCACTTCCAATCACTTGCGCTGCGAGCACTGTGAACGCCTCAGTTCCTCCTAACTCTTCATTCTTCCAATTTATTCCTTGCGTTCCTTCCAGCCTGGAAAATGGATTTCTATCCATTTCATTGTCTCAGAAATTGTCAGCACTGTGATGCCAACAGAGACTTTTTAAATAAAGACAGCTATTTCCATTTGACTGAAGGAGAGCAACACAGACTCAAAGTCATGCTTCTGTCTTCCCTCGGTTTGGGGGCAGCTTTGCTTTACAAAAAGAAAAGCAATACCGAGTGAAATTGTCCCTGATTGTCTCTATTAATCCTCGGGAAGAATTAGCAGCAGCCTTATATTACACACATACATCTTCTGTAAGTAAAGATTTTAGGCTTTCTGTCTTATTCGCAGCTTTTAATAGAGACTTGACATGGTCCCTTTGGACACGTCATTAGCACAGGTGGCAGAATTAGTGCCGTGCTCTGTCCAGACATTCCTCGGGGAATAAATTACAACCCCTACAAGTAGTCAGGGATTTGGAGTCAGCATTATGTAAATAAATGCCTATTTCTAGGGAGATGCCAACTGCTCTAAGGAAACTGCAGCTGAAACAAGAGAGTGAGTTCATGTTAAACAAACCTTGCTAATGAGTTAATTATCCTGACGAGTAGGACTCCCCCGTATGCTATTTTCCTTCCATGATCAGTCCAGTATCAGTTGGTTCAAGGATCCTGTCTCGGGGCAGAAACCTCAAAACACCAGTGGGAGACTGGAACGAGGAGACAAAGAGGCATCAGAGGAGATAAAACCCAGAGCAGGCTGGAGAGGGTGAAAAATACGCTCACGCCAGCAGGGCGGGCAGCTGCCCTGCCTCTGACCCTGCTGTGGCTCAGCATCCCGATTCATACCTGCGACTAGTGCAGATAATTTTGAGTACCCGTCCCCTGTCCAGCCTCTGTGCACTAGAGAGACATTACAGGTCTCATACGCATCTTCCCTCAGTTCCCCTGTTTCCAAACTGAAGGGCAATTTCAATGCAAAAAAAGGGACGAGGACCCCAGCTCCTCTCAGAGAGGGCAACAAGTGAAGGGGAGCAAGAAACAGCCACATTTCCTCACCCCATGATACCGGCAGTGCTGGGAGCCTGGAGCTCGCCCAGGACAGGGGCCCACGCTGCCCAGACCAACGTGGAAACAAGCCACCCTTGCCCTGGAGACATCTCCCAGAGGCTAGTGAGATACACCCACCCACTACAAAAAGAAAGAGCACAAGGGAGAACCCCACGGGGACACGCCGGGAGCAGGTAAATGGCCCGATGCACACCCAGCGTGGGGCTGACACGGCCGGAGGGTCCAAGGCCGCCGGCGCGGGGCTCGAACCGTCAACCCTCGGGGCAGCGGGTGGCTCCGGGCGGTTCCGCTCCCGGGCCGGGGCGCTGCGCGGCTTGGGTTGTACCGCCCCCTGCTGGCGGCCTGCGGCGGCTCCGCGGGGCAGGGACAGGGGGACTCCCCGCAGCCTTGGGAACAAGGCAGCACCCAAAGGCCAGACAGGGCGTAGGGCATCAGCGGCAGAAGAGCTCCGCTGAAGCCTGACGCCATTCAACGCCCGGCTGAAGCGCTGGTGTTTACTCTGTTAGAGCTGGAACGGAACGTAAAAGGGGTTGGGAATGTTACGCAGAAAATTATTTCAAAGGCACGCACGGGATAACGCCCTTCTAAAGCAACTCACAGTAGGGTCAAATTGATTCCTGTGCACAAAAATGCAACGTAGACAGAAAAAAAAAAAAAAAAGAGAGCACTCATTTAATTCCCCTTTAACTCTGAAAAACAATTTGATGCAGTATCTGACACATTGCAAAGAACTAAGTATCAACCTAGAAAACAAATATAGCACCGTGGAGCGAGTCGCACACCGTGCCCTAGAATTTCACACTACAGTATGTAGATTAAAAAAAAAAAAAAAGTTAGTTTGGTTCAAGGCCAATTTCACTCACTCACACAGTAAAAACAAGACTTTGTTAATGACGGAACAGCACAGATTGATCCATTAACAACATCCACTAACAAGCTCCACCACCAGAGCTCTTTACAGACGCGATGACGATATACTCACCGACACGGGCATGGCAAAGGTACCCTGCCATCTGTGAGCCGGTGGCCCCACGGCACCGCGGGAAAGCACACCACGGTGCTCGGCAGCAAAAAAGGTGTCGTGCTTAAAAAAAAAAAACTTGCTGCCGTCTAATTAAAACCTAAATAAGGTTCCACAGTTGCTCTCAGCATCCCGTCACTGAGCAAGAGAGGCCCTTTGGGAACATTTCTGGGGCACAGATGCCTACAACTGGAATTTGTGCGTGAAATGACGGAGCGCTCCGCCAAGAGGCTTCAGCTGGATCACCACCGATAACGAAAGGGCTGAACCACAGCACGCAGCCGTCAATATTGTCTCCGAAAGGAAGAACGGGATTCTTCAAGGCATCACCAGGGCCTGGTAATTTCCAGTAGCCTGTCTGACTGCAAGACGCTCCGACCATAAATAATCACTACACATTTTTGCTGCTGATGATATTTTACTGCCTGAGGCAACCGCTCGCGGGTCTGCCTCTGAGATAAGGCCGGGCGAGCTTCAGAGAGTTTGGGTACTTTGAGTGGAATCTTCTCAACATCAAAGTCCCAGTAGGGTTTTTAGTGAGACTTTAGAAACCAAGTTAAGGATTTTTAATGTGCTATACACCAACTAGCATCAAAGCGACAGCCGTCTGCGGGGAACTGCTGTTTGTTACAAAGTCACCGATAGCATGGAAATAGAGCTGAACTAAACAGCTTCATCACTAGTATTTCGAGGAACTTTTATGTACAGGAGATGAGCACTCTGGAGGTTTATTTGGAGCAGAGAGTCTGAATTAAAAAAAAAAAAAAAAAAAACCACGACTTCCCTATTTGCCATATAAAATTACTCCGATGAAAATGAGGTCTTGAGATCCTTCAAGCTTGTGCTGCGCAGCTCGGAATAAATATCCTCATTGAATTATGGCACTTCGCAGCTCTCACGTGCAGAATCAAGGTCATCTCTAGCAGTTAGCAAGAGAGCTCTGCTCCCCGTTCTTTGCTATTTCAGCACACAATTTTTTTATTTTTTTATTTTTTTTTCCCAGCAGAAGTTATTGCTAAGCAGGGGCTATCTGGGCTGTCAGGAGAGGGACCATGTTTAATATGACCACAAGCACCAGCAGTATTGCTGCACGGGGAAACACAGCCGTGCTGGTCAGGCTCGGACTCTGATAAAACCAGCGACTTGTAAATCATTTTCTCCTGTTGTTTGTTTTTGCCCAGGAACCCCCAGCATCTCGTCACTCGCACTGAATTCTCTAGGTGACGGCGACACCGTGCCCTTCAGGACCGGCGGCGAAGAGGCTTGTGACCAAACACCCAGGAGCTGAGGGGCACAGCGCTGCCTCCGATAAATCACGCCAGCGGCCAGGGCAGCGCCTGCACCTTCGCTGCAACAAAGAGCATCTGTTTTTGTCAGCCAAAACACAATTCAGCACAGAGGAATCAGCTGCCGCTGTTGCATTGTTAGCTTTATTGCTCTCAGCAACACAGGCTGCTTTTCTGGAGGCTTTTTCGACCATACGTTTTCCCCCAGTTACCTCTATTTTACAGAGAACGATTAAAACAAGCAAGGGCAAAGAAACGCCGCTGTGGCAGAGGGGGATACATGGCTCCCTTCTGCAGTGCTCCACCTCCAAAATGAACGCGAAATGCCTGCTGCCTCGCTCAGGTGATTGGGCATTTAAAGACATAACACAGAGAAGACAAAATCACGGCAGTTGTCTGTCTGGCCTGCGATACGGTAACGGCTTCAGATCCACGGGATTCTCTCACTTGTTTTCCCCGAGCCGTGACACAGGGAGATGAGACACTTTGAGACTTGATTTTATAAGGAGAAAAGCAGGATCCTGATTAGATGCCTGTTCCCTGCCAAAGAAAATATGCACCCAGTCCTACATTGCAACACTCCGTCTTCCTACCCCTTCACTTTTTTTTTTCTTTTTTTATTTTTTTGTTTTAAAGTAACAGCCTCTAGCATCTTTTCCGATCAGCAGGCAGCGTGCCTACAGATGCCGTGGCCCCATTGCTGAATATTATGCTGATTATATTTGTGCAAAGCAGCAAGCCTAAATCGAAATGCTTTGGACAGCTTTTCATAAACCATTCCGCTTGGACAAAAGCGGCTATCTGCTGTAAGCCAAGAGCTGGGCAGAAGCAGGTTTCCCAGTTGCCACACAGCTGAAAAAAAAAAAAAAAAAATCAAACAAATATTATTAACTTAATGCCAGCCCTGGGTGCCTCCACTAGCTATCAAGGCCACCTTCGGCTTTACCAACACGCAGTGACTTGTAAAAGGCTGAGCTGAAACAGTATTTCATGGCTTGAATTGCTTTGAATCCCCAAGGAACAAGTGTCAGGACTTTCAATAGCTATAGTGTTAATAATAAAACAGGGACCTCTTCCAGTATCAGAGCACAAACAGTAGTTATTTCTCTTCCAAAGCTTTGATTCCTAAAACCTTTCTTACATTCAGCTTGACATCAAAACACCCATCTCATTCACTCAGACTGTCACTGGAGAATTGTGTGCTGCTATTAGAAATAGCCCTGAGGTGAATTAAGAACAGCCTGTAATGATGTTCCACTAGAGCAACTTTATTTCTACCAAACCAAATAAATGAGCAATATTTTATCTGATGTGCCTTGGCTCAGCAGAGAGCGGCAGCTGCTCCCCATATGATTTATTGAATGGATGTTTTCTAAATAGCCGAAGCCAGGCTCTGAAGCCAGTCACAAAATCTCCTGTTCATAACAGCCCAGCGCAGAGACAGGGAGAGAGAAATTCACTCTGGGTAGCAGCAAGCTTGGGCACGAACCATTTTATTTGCAATTCCCCCCACCCCCCCCCAAACCGAACACACATGAAAGAAGCTGTATAACAAAAATCTATAAATATTGATGCTCAACAGCTGGCAGCAGCCACACAGGACACAAACAAGCCTCTCGTTATACAAACGCAGAAGCAATCCAGTCGCTTTCCGTCCAGCAAGAAGTCGAGGGAACAGCGGGTGTTCAGAGGCACATAGAGTCCCTCCAGGAGACTGAGAGAGAGGGGTGAGAAAAGATGGACCTTGCTACATCTTTGGAAGTGGTAGAGGCAGCAACTGCCGGCACTGCAGCCACACGGCGGTACCATACCATCACCTACCCAGTAACGCTGGATTGCTGCACCATTTGCCCTGGACCAGCCAGTCCCTGGCACCGTGGTGAGATAAGCAGAGACACAAGTAAAAGACAGAAAAAGAAATCACATAAGCAGAAAACCTCCAGCAAACAGGACTATGGCATAAGCAGCCAAAGCAGAGATGTTTGGCTTTTGGAGAACTGGCAGGAGGATGTGTATTTTCACATTGGCGATTCAAATATGGGATAACCTGCCAAAAGGCATCTCCGAAGCCAAGAAGTTAATTAGATTCAAAAGAGGTCTGGACATTTACACAGACACTGAGGACACAGGGAAGTATCGCAGTGACTGGTAACACATTTTAAGGATATTACACTTTGATGGGCTCCAACTCCTACAGCCGGAGACTCCGAGACCAAAGCCAGGAGGGGAGGCAGGTGGGTGGTTCCACACGTGCTGCAAAGCGCTGGCACCTCCCTCTGCAGGACTAGAGAGCAATAGCTGACAGCAAGAAGCGACAGTCCCGAATAGACAGAGATGATCCGTTCAGCGTATTTTAATTATTATAATGCCAGAGCAAAGGGAAAAGCTGATGAGGGCAGAGCAAAACCCTGACAAGATGTCATGAGTTAACTCTACTTGGCAACTGGGACCACGCAGACATTCACTCCCTCCCTCCCTCCCACCATGGGATAGGGAAAAGATGGAGAAAAAGAAAAAAAATATATACTTGTGGCTTGAGATAAAGGCAACAATAGAACAGGAACAGAAGAGAAAGTAATAATAATAATAATGGTAAAAGAATACACAAAATGAGTGATGCTATACAATTGCTCACCACCTGGTGATCAATTGCCTGGCCCATCCCAAGTAGCAATCGTGGATTCCTGCCCCCCCAGCCAACCCCCGTTTCTATACTGAGCATGACGTTTATGGTATGGAATACTCCTTTGCCCACCTTGTCCTGTCTGTGCTCCCTCTCAGCTTCCATGGGAAGCTGAAAAAAGTCCTTGACTTAATAGAAGCATTACTTAGCAACAACTAAAACACTATGTGTTACCAACATTGTTCTCACACTAAATCCAAAGCCCAGCAGCTACTAGGAAGACAATTAATTCGATCCCAGCTGAAACCAGGACACAAGACAGCAAGTGCCCGGTGTATGCAGGTCTGGGATGCCTGCCCTGAGACATGAAAAACGCCCAAATATTTATAGCCCGAGGAATGCCAAGCGCCTGGTTCCATTCACTGGCTGAATGTTTGCTCTGGGAGTAGAAACGCCGTCCCTGAACTGCTGGGGATAAGGGAGCGAGGGGCCCGGCGGACTGCACTGAAGAGACACCGGCTCCAAGAATTACCATCTGTGGAAGCGCTGATTAGACATAACCAGGCTGGGAGGAAAGCTCAAACCGCATTCTTTTGTTGGCTTGTAGTTAGCGTGTTCGCCCTGTCTCTGATGAAGCGTCAGGGAAGCCTCAAGTGAAAAAATAGCTTAAAACATTGATAAAATGCTCACAAAGGCTTGTCCTGATGCCAGCTCAAGTCCCTCTGTGCAGATTCCCAAACCAAAGAAGCCTTTGATGCCAGCGGGGCACACGTTCACCACAATCTTTCACTCCATGGTTATTAAAAAAAAAAAAAAATTAAAAAAACAAAAAAGGTATTTCTTTGATACTTTGCCCTCAACTAATGTGCACTTAAAGAAATAAATAACCACCTGGCCTTGCCATTGAAGACTGGCACAAACATTTCCGCAAGCAGATTATTGACCAGAAGTACAGAAGCCAAGTTATAAACCAGTTAGTAATTCAATAAACAAAGCAGTAAAGTATTTCAAAACAGGCCATACAAACCTCATTTTACCTGCCCTCCTACAAAGGTAGTCAAATATCTATTTATGAGATTATAACTACCTATTTTCTATGCCATTCAACAAAAAGAAGAAAAAGAATCAAGATAAAAAGAGAGCATATTTTAGCTGTAAAGGATTTATTCATTCAATTTACATCTGAATCAATTATCCAGGCAAAGCTCAAACACTGCCAACGTGATTTAGGCGACTGAACACACATCATAAATAGTGCAGCATTCAAGTCATATAATCTGTCTCTGCACTTTCTGGATAGCTTCATGAGCTGGAAGAATACCCTGACTCACAACGCGCCTTTATTTCTGAGCAGCAGCGTGCTTCGCTGTGGTTAGGAACAGAGAACCTGAAATCTCTCATTCACAGAAAACCTTTAGTTTTACGTGCAGCCCGGTGGGCTAGGGATAAGCTCCTGGAAAGCTGGGTCAAGCACACCAGCTAGGACCAGCGCTGAGCATGAGCCATGTACAAGAGCAGGACGTGAACTGACCAGGCTGAGCCGGAATTTTGCTTTCCCACTGAGCAAGCCATGAAGCCATCTTCGGTGATCACTCTTGGAGCAGGCTCAGACCATGAGAGCCCCTTGCTCGTGCTCTGCACAGAGGAAAAGGCAAACAACACGGCTGCCTCTTGCAGGTATTGACAAGGATGGATGTTATCTACAGAAACTTTGCTCACGGTGCTCGGCAGCAGCAAGGACTCTGGTTGAAGTACTCACCACCTTCCCCCTCGACCGCCCCCCACACCTACAGCCCGGCTGTGCGAGGTTCCTCACGGGCACTCGGCAGCTTGGTATCACTGACCTCCTCTTTGGCAGGAAAGTTACAGACCAGCCTCTTGGAAGGACCTACCCTATGTTTGTAGAAGGTCAATCTCATCTACTTTCTGAAAGATGGAAGGGAGGTTTTGCAGCTATTTCCTGTCCACAGAGCAGGAAGAGAGATGTGGAGGCCACCACTAGCCCTGCGATACCACCTGCTGCCCAGGCAGGCTTCCCAGCAGCCTACCGGCATGCTTTGACACACACTTGTGGGGCTTGATCTCATGCCAAGAGAAGGTTGAACGCAGTCAGTTGACGGGGGTATCTGTGCAGCCCTGCTGCGTGGAGGGGCAGGAGGACACCCCTTCTGCTCCCCCTGCTGTGCATCTGCCCACCCTGTTTCTTGTGGTCTGCGTGAAAAATGCAGCCGCTCGCTGCCTCCCTGGAGAATAACGAGTTCCTGTTACGGGGAAAATAGATCACAAGGAAAGCGCTGGCAAAGTACAGCCATTTTTGTAGAGCAGTCAAAAGAAAGCAGGAGCAACAGTCCATGTCCCAAAGTTTCCCTTGAAGCATATAACCAAGTATGACACTGGTTTGGGAAGCGGGACTTCTAGCAGAATGTGTTTTTAACGAGGAGAATGTTTGTTTAGAACCTCTCTGCTTCCTTAGCTCTAACTCAAAAGCAGACACAGAAGTCTTTCCCCCCATTAAAATAATCAAAGTTTTAGGAAAAAGAATTATGTGAATTAAAATATCTTCAGCTCATAATGGTCTTTCTCATTACTGTTCAGTGTCAGAGACACAACAGCAAGCAACTCCTGTACCTCAAGATTTCCTTTTTCTTGCAGTCGTTACGGCACACAATACATCTCTAGGAGAACAACAGATGAAAAAAAGCTCAACTAATTTCACAACCAAAGAGTGAATCCTCTCTTCTGCTAAGTTTTTTCTCCAGTAAAACATATCTACTCTGCAATAGAGTTTAGCCTTGTACCAATGCAAGAAGATAGACAGAGAATTATGAAGCTATGAATCCCATTAGCATCAAAAGGCAGCTACGGAGACAAGGGGATTTTACAGAGATAAGGTATTTTTTGAAAGAATACTAGGAGGAAAAATTTCTTTTATGAAGCACGCATTTTTCATACACCTGGAATCCACAGCACATTATAAAACTGAATTTGTTGCTGTTGTTTTTACTTTACAGCATTAATCACTAAAGGCTTGCTTAGGTGGGTAGGAAAAATCCATTTTCCGTTGTATTAACTTCATGCAATTTAAGAAGCCTTTCAAGACCCGCATAAATGTAAGTAAACACTTTGAGCCTGGCTGGTGGCGTGCTAGCCTGGGCGCGCGGCTGCACAGAACACAACCAGCTGGACCTGCCTTCTGCAGACGTACCTGCGCTGCCGCTCCAGAAGGCGGAAAGCACTTAAATCACAGCAGCTCCATCTACTCAATGCTTGATTTAAAGCCCTTAGGAAATTAGCATTTCCAGAATAGCGTTTCCAGTACTTCAGGGTGCAATTCTGCTTAATCCGATGTCCTTCCACAAGTGGTAGAGTTCACAGGCGAAGCAAACATGCCACACAGAGAGGCACAGACCAAAGGGACGGGCACACGCGACAGCGGGGAGAGGCGTCCTTTGAGCCGCGTCCTGGCTGCAGTGCACAGGACATGTTTCCGAGGACAATGACAGCTTGGTCATAAATCCTGCTGGCAGCAAGCATAACGGGCCAACTACCATTTAGGGGCAGGAGATGCCTCCTCAGAGGTCTTTGGTTCTGCACAGCTTCTGCTGGACATGGTATTTTAAGAAAGCCATGGTGTTGAGAAAAGCCACTACACACTGAGGTACTGCAGGGAAGGGGGAGAGGGGACTCACCCTGCATCCCAGAGGGCACTAAACATCTTTGTGTGTACTCCTGGCATGCCGAGCGTTGGGATTTTTCCAACTTGGACGTATGCTGAATTAACAAACACAAAGATCTCAGCACCCTTGGCCTGCCCAGTCTCCCCATTAAGGCTTGACTAGAACCAGGATGCAGGGCAAAGGGCAATCCCAGAAAGGTTTAGTACAGATATTTAACAAATTTATTCCATATTTTCAAAAAGCATACGTGCATTCACAATACAGGAATATTATTCCAGTGACAACATGCTGCCTTTACTCAGTTCATAGTAAAATTATCTTATTACAATGCGAAAGAACAGATGGATTTGGTGCATGCATCTGGAGATAAACAAACCTAAGTCGGGTGAATGCAGAAACATGCATCAGGGCTTTGAATTTTACTGTTCAGCCCCCCAGACAACCACATCTTCAGACGATATATACACACATTGCTTTAGCATATAAACAGCGCAGTCTAAGAACCCAACTGATGGCTGTGTATACACAAGATTCCCAATACCCAGCTTGCCTTTTACGAATTAACACAGGTAGAATATGCAGTTACTCCAGCAAAGAACACACACTTGAACTGCTCCAAAAGGGAGAGAGGGGAACCAAACCACAGCCCCTCTTGGCTTCTATAATTTGGCTTTTGACTAGCAAGAAGTCCCTGTGGACTTACAGTTAATTTCCAGAACAAAAGCTCCCAAGGGGTCTTGAAGAAGGTTGATCTGAAAAACAAAAGATGACCTCTTAAAACAGGCAGAAGGATGCATTGTTGAAATCCGACCCCTGTCACCTACTCGGGAGTGGATTTCTGCTAGAAAGGCTTTGCACATCATTGCCACGTTCCTAGGAGACAGTGTGAAAGCTGTTTTGGCATCATCACGGGTTTGTCCCCCACTCCTGCCCATAACCTGCTGCTGAGCCGTTCACTACCACTCCGTAAGCTGCTCTACACGGCTTCTGGCAGAAACTGTCAAGAAAGCTGTTGTGTAACTTCAGTCTCACAAATGGCACTCAGCTCGCACTTACGTCTAGAGGTATTTCAGTGGAGTAATTATGCACTTTGGGTGGCTCGGGCACATACGATTTTCCCTTTCTCAAATGCAATTACAGCTGCACGGAAACAAAGATTTATGGACGAAACATCAGTAGAATCAATATATCAGATCAGGTGGAAAACCATGATTTTGAGCTGCTGCTGAACTATATTAAACCATCTAAATTCACTTAATTAAGTGTCAAAACAAGTCTACTTGATATATGAGAGATTTGTTTTAAAAAAAAAATCTCAGTCCAGTTTTAAAAAAAAAAAGCAGGCTCTGCCCCCAATCAAGATAGCTCCTCCAATAAACTTTTAAAAGCTGCACATACCTCGACATACAGGCCACCTCTGCTAAAGTTTTCTAGCTCTTCTCAAATTTATATTAAGATAACAGGGATGCTACTATTCAGCAATTTGAAGACAAAAAAATAAATCGTAAATATCAGTCAACAACTGATTGAAGAGAAAATAGGGAGACGATCTAGGATGAAAGCTCACCTTTACACGGCTAAACTTTCTATAAGCCCTTATTACTGCTGCAATTAGCTCTTCGCAGATCTGATGGAAACAGCCACATCAGAAGACATTGAACTTTTACACGTAAGAAGAACTTTGTCCATCCCCTCTCTCCTCCTTTCTCTTTTCTGTAAGTTTTTTTACTTCTCATAAGTTTAGGGCAGCATTTAAAAATAGAGTAGCTTCTCCAAACGATTAGCGAACACTCCTGTGGTGCTCCCTGTCTCCAAGCCGGTGACAGACCGATGTGCGTGCAACTGGAACAGGCACATCGCAGACGGGGTCACAGCCCATAACAAGCCCCCGGACAGAACGGGAAAGCACCAGGGCATCTCCCCACCAGTATTAACAAGTGCACAAGGAAATTGAAAAGGAGCATCGCTTCCAATTTATACAGTGCAGCAGCCTCCTATGCCCACTGGAGAAGCTGCTTGAAAGTGTTTTAGGTGTCTGAAACACATGAGAGTATTATTCCATTCCAGGCTCAGAGATTTAAACTTGAGTCAGGGCAAAAACTAGGCCCGGATTGTTTTTCCTTTCAGAGGTGGCAGAATCTCACACGCGCTGTCACATGTTGTTTCAGAGATGTTGTTATTCATTAGCACTGCAGGACTGAGCGGAGATCTCCTCTTCCTCCTCGAGAGATGGGGCACAGGAGGATAATGCATGCTGCTCAGAAGGGTTTAAGGTGTAACAAAACTACATGTCACTCTGCTCCCAGCAGGGACCTGCTCGCTGCAGCCCTGGAGAGGTGACATTCTCATGGTCAGGAAGACAAAAATCAAGGTTCTGCCCCATTTCTGCAGCGAAGGTTTGCAGAAGGGGGGGTCTCACAAAGCATGTGCTCCACATCTGTGCCCAGTGGAGCTGAGTGAGAAAAACTGTCTCCTTTGCTCTTCCTCACGGCTCTAGGGAACGTAACCAGAAGTGAGCTGTACCTTGTTTTTTAACTCAAACAGGATGCTGTTCCTTAAGGCAGCTTGCATCAATATTGCTGCAGACAAAATGAAACTATTATGAAACAAAACAAGCCATTATCAGACAAAAGCAATTGAGAGAAATAAGAGAGCTGATCATTAGGAGATGATTTGAACCCAATTGAATGTTTTTAAGTGCTGCCTCCAGGGTGCTGCCTCAGGAGAGGGCAGTCTCAGCAAGCAATTGAACTGTGCTCCTCTCCTGCGAGCAGGGAGCAAACAAACCACAGCAGGCTTCATTTCACAGCTGCCTCCAGGCCAGTCAAGCCCACAACTCAAAGTCGGGTTCGAAAGGCTCATTGCTGCCATGGCAAGGTCTGGACCCAGGGAGACCACAGCTGACAAACCCCACCAGTCAGGCTGGGCTGGGCACTGGCAGCAGGCATTCCTCCTAAGGACCGCAACGGCTGCATCCCAGCCTTCACATCTACAGGGCCACACAGTCGATGCAGTGTGGTGGGAACTCTGTATTATACCTAAATAAGAGCATTTTCCCCTCTCTGCAGGGGTAGAGCCAAAGCCTCGTAGCACAACAGCCATATGCTAGTCTAAAATACAAAATGGTTCACACCTCGTGAAAGGCTGCGGAGAACCAGAGTCGGACAGTATCGCGGTGAGCTGGTACCTGTGCAAGTCGCTGTCTGAGCGCAGAGGCGGAGATGAACCCGCCAAGGAGAATTTAAAATCAAAATATACTCAGTGGGTGACACTGTGATACAAAGAGACATGGAAAAAACCTTTCTCCAGGCACTTGAACCAATATTCTGCTGGAAATAAACCCAAACTAAAGGTGGTAGATAGAAAATAAGGGCTATTGACAGGCCTTAGCACAGGCCTCTGGCCCACACAGACTTTTCTGCGTGTGAAAAATCAGTAGCACTCACCTCAGGCTTATTTTGACATCTGTCACATTCCTTTTGCATGCGCAGTCCCCAGCATCATCCACGCTATCTGGCAAGTAATCTGCCAGCAGGACCAGAGAGCTATGGCTTAACCCAACAGCAACAGTGGCCACACCAGGGACGAGGGCATTTCTGCTGCAGAGGCAAAGCCGCGCCAAGTATGCGCCTTCACTGCTCCTCAGAGCTGCTCTCTGTAGAAAAAGGCAGGATTAAAACCCACTTCCCTCAAGAGCTACCACTGTTGCTGCTCACTGACCAGAGCAGGCAGCACCTGAGCTGGCATCTCACTGTCCCTTCACTAGGACACAGACACCAGGAGCTGGAGAGCAAACCTGTATGGTGATAACAGCATCCAGTATCCTTGGGAAATCTTCTCGGCTCTTCGTCATCTACCATTTTTGTGGGACTCCACATATTTTAACAAGCAGGGACCCAGGTCCAGCGTTTCATTTCTGCAAAGTTTCTTGATGAGAAGATTAATTTCTTCTCCCTCCTCTTGCCCTGGCAGAAGCCTTCGTTATATCTTTCTTATGCTGCTGAAAGAAATGCAAACGCCACAAGAGCTTTCACAGCTAAAACTCACCAAATACCAAAGATACTGAGAAGAGCAGAAAAAAAAAACCCACACCTTGACCCCAACTCCAAGAACACACTTGGCCTTGATTGGAATAATTGTAACATTCATAATATACAAACTATGAAATGAGACAAAAAAAAAACACAAGCAGAGGTATTTAGTCTCAGAGCATCCAGCAAAGCAGCTCCTGCAAGGGCCTTTATTTGCTTTTAAAACCTCAACAGCAATACCAAAAAACAAACACTACAAAACAAAACAAACCCACCCACACATTTGAAGATGCGGAATAGCAGAAGTAACTGTCCCTGAACAGCCCTGGCAGGATGTGAAATGCAGAGAGAGGATGGAGAGAAATGAGGCTGGTTTTTGCAAGGCAAGTGTCCAAGGCTACATCTTTTCTTGCCAAACACACACATCTATCCAATAAAACATCGGGGAGGGGGTTTGGTTTATTTTGCCTTGTCATTTCTCTCCACATAATCCCTTGTAGATGGGGTCTCAGCTCTAAGTTGTTTGCAAAAGCCTCTCCCCTCAATTAGCTTGTTGATCCTGCAGGCAGGCTGTAATGGATGTACTCGACACACCTTCACTTATGACAGAAATGACAAAAGTTCCTCCTGCAGGCACCAGTTCTGCTATGATGCATACGACACTGCTATGATGCAGACACATCTTAGTCTACAGCTGGGCCTCGAGACTTTGTCAGAAGACAAAGAATCACAGAAGCCTTTATTCTGTTTGCCATTCACCCTTTGATAGCTATTGAATCCATCTTAAATTCTGGGAACGTGAATTTGCTCGTTTCAGACTCAAATTTCTTTTGTTGTAAAGGAAAGCACTGCCATCGGGACTAACCCTCTGGATGCTAACCTGTAACTGTGGAAGAGGATCTAAGCTGTCGTTTTCGCACTTCTCTTACAGGAGGTACGCTCAAAGGAAGCACGGTGCAGGCTCTGTGTTTTCAGTCACACAACAGAATTCAGATTGCTGGATGCGAGCAGGTGCACCCAAGCAAGCAGAGACACATTTGTGGTTTTAATTCAAGCGGATTGCGGCTGAAAAAATAGCTGATGCTGTGGAATAGAGGGAAAACCAGAGTCCTTCAAAACTCAGCGAGGCTGAGGAAGGGATCTACAAAACAAAACTGGCTTAGTTTCCTAAAAAAGATGACATTCCAAATGACCGGCACTTTAATAGGACATATAAACAGAGCAGGGAGGAAAAGGACATGGAGAAATGCTTATGCAATGTGCAGAACAGCTGGGATAAAACTGGAGAGGTTTTACTCACCCTTCTCTGATGCTTCTTGAGAGATGATGGTGCTTCTGCCTTTGGTGACACCATCATGGTGACATCAGCAGACCACACAGGCGAGGCCAAAACCCTCATCATCTTCAGTCTTGACAACCTGCCAGCGACACTCCCATCAGCACAACAAGGAGAATTCTCCCTTTGCCACCTTTCTCACTAATATTCAGACGGAGGGACAGCCATACCCAGCAATTCAGATAAGTGAGTAGAAAACCCTACAGATATTTCAGATATTTTAACTTCTCTTTTTACTTTTTCTCCAGAATAATCCACCCAACATCAGTGATTTCAGGGTCTGGAATACTTTGGAAGGCAATTCTGAGTTGCTATTTGAAGCACACTTTTAAGTAATGCGAATCTCTATTTTTACTTAACACGCTCTGATCTGTGCAGGGAACACTCCCTTTACACAGGGTGGAAGCCGGAGGTCCTTCCCCCAGACAACTGCTATGAAATCCAACCCTGGCAATCATTATTCACATGGCAGCCATCCTGCAAACTGCTCTGGGCGCGCCTCGGAAAACCCAATCCGCAAAGCTCGTCTGTGCAAGCGTTTCATCGTGCGCAGTTATGACTCTCGATTCCCCAAATCACAAAACAAAGATCATTTTGTACAAAACATTCATAATAAACACAGCTAACATTAAAAAAGAATAAGGAACTTGCCCCGTTGCTTTACTCTTATCTCTAATGATGAGAAAAACGTGCCTAGTTCTGAGAAGTTGAGTGATGAGGTCTGGATACCAAAGAGCCCCACAGCACAAGAGCTTAGGAGTATAAGAGATCAGAAAAAGGCCCTAAAATCTTAGGAAAAGTAGACTGCAAAGCCAATGAATTAATGCACCTTCTCCATGCTATGGTGCAGAGGCAGCCTCATCACTCACTTCCCAGGCACCAGTCCCTCTAGGCAAACGTACCCTTCCTGAGCTCACCTCCAGATCTTTCTGCCTGCGCCACCAAACCAAAGTCCTTTCTCCTCCCAAGTAAAATAAGCAAATAAACGTACTCAGTCAACAGCACGAAGTGAAGGTGTCCTGCTCCAGCTGCAGACACTGTTATCAAGAACACGTCCTGCAGCCTTCCTCCTCCTCCACCCCCCTGCCAGCTCCAGCAGGCACGCGGAGACGCAGGGAACCCCCTCAGAGACCATTCTGCTCAAGGTGCCCAGGCTGGCAATGGTCCCTCGCACAGGTCACACTAACTTCTCAGGCTGCATCGGTCACTAAAGGGGTGACAGAAGAAAGGCCGACCCACAGAATCATGCTCAGTGCAGAGCTTCCCCTGCCTACATGGAGACCTGGATGGGACCCTCTTTCCTTGCGAGCCCCCAGCGTCCTCTCTCCTCTCCCACCCACGCTGTGCAGCGCATCGTCACATCGCCCACAGGGAGGTGAACACACACCGCTGCCGATTTGCCACGATGGAGGCAACACGCTCTGCCCACCTGAGCCTCCGAGCTGCTGCTGGCTGTGATATTGTCAGCAGCCCTTATCCGGGCTCCGCTCAGCTCAAAGCTACTTCATAGACGATGTGACACTTGAGGGCAGTCCCGTAATTGCATGCTAATGACCCCTCTGAGAGCTCTGCACGGCAAAAGGCTCCTGCACAGATCCGCTAATTGCTCAGCTGCCACTGCGCAGTAACGCCACATGCTTAGCTATAGTACTAGGGGACAAACCCCAGAAATATAAATCTATGATTTAAGTGATATTTACAGATGAAATGTCAATACCCAGCATTTCTGTCAACTGCAGGCCAGGCAAATAGAAGTACAAAAAGCCTCCAATAGCCTTTCAGGCATGGATGGACACCATCCCGGTTTGAGCATCGCTCCTTTTTCTGGTCATCCTGGGTGTCACAGAGGCTCTGTCTTAGCAGTCTACTTGATCAGAATCCCTGCTTTGAAAAGCTCTGCCCTCAAACCCACCACTGACCGTCTCCTTTTGCTCTGCCCCTTGCCTTCCACACACAACTCGCAGCAGCTTTGGAGGCAGACGGCGTAAAGGCCACTCGAGGGGAGGTTTTCACCTGCCCTACGCAGTCAAAGGTGCCACCTGACTTCTGTCAACTTAAACCTTGAGTTGCTACTTGGCTCAGCAAGCATTAGAAGATTTGCACATTGGAGGTAATCAGTGGTCTCCTGCAGCCAGTTTTATTTCACAGGTGCCCACCCAGGCTGGAGCTTTAACCCCTGAATTTCCTCACTATTAGTGCCCGTTGCCGAGTTGCAGACTGTTCTGCTGCGGTGCCATTCTGCCTGTCCTGGCCCAAGCGTATCAGCATTTGTGACAGCACACAAAGCAGCTGCCTGCATCATTGCTCCTGCAGTCTCATTCCTTGCTCAAATAGAAGCTTCACACAGCTCATGGACACATACCTGTTTTTACACACACAACTTACCTCCTTGCTATCTGCCAAAATTGTTCAGAAGGGCTCGGATTCAATAGGTAATTCTTCTAGAATAAAACATGACTCCCTGGGTTTGTTCTCTGCTGCCCCGTTGCCCCACTCGGAAGGGTGACAACTTCCTATCAGCTCCCAGTACATGAACAAAGCCAGGAGCCAAAGATGACATGAGGGAAAAAAAAAAAAATGCTCTGGATGTCAGCTGGTCTCTGGCAGACTTACAGGGCCTGGTGGCAGCGATGTTGTCAGGATCATTGTCAAGGCTCCACTTAGCTCCCAAGCTTCAAGCGATTTCACAAACAATTATATTTTTCTAGAAAAGAGATAATTATGAATTAATAAAATACCAAGGCACGCTGTACAGTACAAAGCATTGTTCCACCACTTGTGTTTATATTTGTGTTCAACATATGTGCAGTAGAGCTCAGGCTCAGATAAAAAAAAAAAAGCAACGTCAATTACTTGTTAAAAGAAAATAAATGTGTGTTTCTCATCATGTATTTCCACCATAACTCTAAATTCAGATGGGAAGCATTTACAGGCTTCCCTTTCTTTTCTTACAACCAAAAAGATGGCTCAGACTTCCAGCATGGCACCTGCCCTCCAAAGGATGCTCCGCTGCCCCTTGCTGGGGCAAGCTGCTTCCCATTGCTCTGCACTCAGCCTTTTCAAGGCTGCCATCCAAGCCTTGCTGGTGCTTACCCTGATGATGTAGTGGAAGCTGCCACATGCTTAAGCTTTCCCTAACTGTCCCCTACGGTCTACTAAGTATAATTACCAAATAATGTGCGCGAACACGAATGCGTCCTTGGCAATTAGGGTGCCGCCATGGAAGGGTTATCGGCCGCTCAGCTGTCTCTTGCCGAGGGTCTCTGGTCAGCCGCCGTTAGCACAATACCTCATCACCTTGCACGCGTTAGCGGAACACCACGCAAGGCTCCACTTTCCCCTAAGCAAAGCTGCTGACAGGTTGCTGCTCGGGATTTTAGGCAATAAAAATAACAAACTATCAGTGTTTTAAGGACCAAGTGTTCAGAGGAAGGATTATGAGCCTGTATAAATGGTGTATTTGCACTTCACGCCAGCTGCTTCCCTGTATAAATCCGTATGGCCAGGTCTCTTCCCCATCACACTGAGTCTCACCTGTGTGTGTCTCATCCCTCAGAGCCACAGGACGGAGCTGTGGCAGATGACCGTCCTCAATGCCTGCAATGCCACAGGGACCAGAAAGGAAGATCACAAGGCCAGAGAAAGGACTGCAAAGGAGACATTTTAGCCGTTGATAAGAATAAAGCTCAGAAGTCCTTTTCTTGCTCTCACATCCCTGCTCTTTCCACCAATCCTGTACGTGTCCCCAACAGATTTCACCCTCAGAAGAGGGACAGAGGCAGCAACATGCCTGCGCCGTTTGTCAGCTCTGAGCAACCTGCTCAGCCAGTTCTCAATGAGCACGGTTTTCATCGTCTGTGTTTTTAAATGATCTATTCCAAGGAATGACGCTGCTTTCACAGGATTCCGGGAGGCCGGCACACCCACACCAGGCACCTGAAAACCCAGCCAAGACGGGGCAAGGCTGCGGTGGCTCCTGCCTGAGGATGCTGGCGTCCTGTGACATGCACACCCTCCTCAGGAATGGTCTGCTGGTGAGGGGAGCTCCAGGAAACCCGCCCCACCTGCAGTTAGTCAGTTCAGAGTATATTCACTAATAGTTGCAATTATCGTAAACGTGAACATTAGCTGCAAATATTCCTGGTCAAAAATGACAACGTGAGGTAACAAAAACTGCAGCGTATTCCCACCATTTTTAATTGTATTTTGGCCAGGCTGAAATTCATTTTTACTTGCTATAACTCTACATTTTAAGTGCCTGCCCCTAGAATGTGGCTGAATTCAGATTTGTTTGCTCAAAGAGCAACAGATCTTACAACACCTTAGGAGACCAAAAGCTAGAGGCCAGCACAACTAACACTTTGGGCATAAGGCAATTAAAAACAAACAGAGATAGGGTTTTATGTATTTATTTTCTTTTTAAAAATCTATACCTAAGTAGGAACCTACTGTAAGGGCTATTCAGGGACCCTTCAGAGCCACGGACTATCCCTGCACTTGTCTCACTTCAGCCCTTTCCATGATTGCACGGCACGAGCTCTGGAGAGCTGCCGGCACTACAGCTGGACTCAAATCCTGCTCCCTCATCTCCCACAACAACTGACCAAAGACTAATAGTATTTTTAAGAACAAAATCCTTTTGGTAGGAAGCAGGCATCCCCCCCCACTTTCAAATAAGAATACAGATACTATAAATAGATCACAAGTTAATTAGAAAACCAGTCAGAGCAGTTAGTAAAACACTGGAAGGTAAATATCTGCTCAAATGGGATTATTCTGCCACAGAACCGAATCCCACTTCACAAAAGGCCAGCGGATATCAACCGGTGAGTATTCCATGTGGTTGTACCTAGCTATCTCCCTGACAGCTTCCACAGCCTGACACTGCAGTTGCTGCTGAAGTAATGATAAGCCTGAGACTCTTTATATACAAAATGGGAGATACATCCTTCAAATGACGCTCCAAGAGCTCAGCAGCTCTGAAGAGACCAGGGATGAAATCCAACCATTCACAATCTGCTAAACAGATAAAATAAAATTCATGAAGATTCTCGCTAAGGAGAAGCTCAACAATTTATGGAGGTTCTTGTCAGTTTAACCTTTACATATTCTCCACTATCTAAATTATTTCTGTAGAAATTGTCGCTGTGGCTTTAAAAAAACCCATCTGAAAAAAAAAAAAAAAAAAAAGAGAAAGAAAAAGAAAAAGAAAAAGGGGGACTTTCATCCCTTCAGGGATATGGATAGCAATAAGATAAACAACTTGTAGGGTTCAGTAGTTTGCAGCAAATATTAGACCAAAATCTATGGTTCTTAGACACAGCATGAATCAGTTGAGCACAGTCTGGTTTAGAGATTTGCCTGATGTAAAGTCAGGACCCTGCTGGTCCATATTTCTGCATTCAGTACAGGTAAGTATTTTAGTTTAGTTTCCTCCTGAAGATGCTCTAATTCACCTTAATGCCTAGTCAAGAAGATCCAGTCATCAGCATCCGTAGACGTGGCCCAGGCAACTGCACTCACCTTTACAGTGCTCTGCCCAGAATTCGCCCAGCATCCCTCCTTGCTTATCTACTGATGAAGCATAAATGCAGCCATCCTCAGAAGTGGCGACTAGGATAGTTGTGTCAGGATTTTATTCACATTTCTTCTGTTGGAAAATCACCTAGAAGGGAGGACACAGAGCAACTCAAACATTGTCTGCTCACCTTCTTCTGTGACCAGTGTGTAAGGCTGCAGAGCAGGACCAACGCTCCCAACCTTTTGTACAGCTGCTGCTTCACTCCTTGAATCTTTCTGCCAGTTTTGTTCATTTTGTTTCTCCTAAAACTTTGGTTTTAGCAGCAGCTCTCTGGTTCTTGAGAGAATTGACACATATCTTGACATTTTCACCTTCTGCTGGTTGTGCCGTCTGCAAATGTCAGAAGCAGCATCCCATGCCCAAAGCTCCTATACTTCAAATCATCCCCTACAGACCGTTACAGTCCTGCTTTTATCTGAAGTACATTCTACATGTTTGAAGTCTGTGACAGCACTTTTTGAGGGGCATTATTTCTTTCAAGATTAAGCATAAGAGAATGTCTTGTAAAGACAGATTCTGCAGCAACTTTACCGAGATATAAAATAGCCAGAATTAGAAAGCTGTGCTGCTGACCAAGATGAGGCAGAGAGAGAAGCGAGAACGTTCGAAGGTGATGCTTCTTCATTTCTAAAAGAATCTGTTGCTTGGGAGCACGATTCACAGAGAGGAAGCACCATTGCTTACACAGCGAGCAGTTTGGATCAAGCCTGATTTCGCTCCAGCTCTTGCCTAAATCTCAGTACCACACTTGCCAATGTCCTTTTGCTTGAGCAGTCTCTTCTCCTTTGGGCTCTTCAACAAGTGAAGCAGATGCCAAGTCTCTGCTAAAGTAAAAACAGGAAAGAGAAACCTCTTTAGCCCCTTGAGGCATCGCGTAAGACTGGCTATACGAGCCCACCCAACATGTTTTCCTCTCATCAGCCTCACTTGTAGTTTGCACAAAAACTTTCTGTTTCTTTTGCATGCTTCTCATGGATTCCTCTTGACTTTCAGTAAACGTCTGACCACTGGAAATGAGTCATGGTTCATCATGAAAGCCTCTACTGATGTTTTCTACTATCTTTCATCATGCTGCATTTAATACCATTCATTGGTTCTAATAATAACCACTAAGAGCAAAACAGTATCCACTGCTAGAAGCATTTGGAAAAGTCGAATCACTTGTTTAGAGACACGCCTGGCAGGACGGCTACAGCAGTTTCCTCTAGAGTCAACTTATAATGGCTCTGCTGAGAATAGGACAGAGCCATCAGCAAAGGATCAGTTCCACATCCAAACGATATTCATTAGAAAACCAAGATGATGAAATCACCCCCTACTTTCCTCAAAATCAACTGCTTTGGGAAAACCAAGAATTTGATGCATTTGCAAAGCATGCAACAAACCCACCCAGGTGCTAACAGTGCCGCTGGAAGAGATTCCGAGCACCAACATGTAAATCAGAGCACTGAGTCAGATCAGAGGTTGAATCTAAATTCGTTCCATTGATGTGGCAGGAGATTTGTTCCACATCAAGCTGTTTATGTTATGATGTGCAAGGGATTAGATTTAGTTTGTGTTTCAGTCTGCTAGAAAACAAGATATTTCTTAGAAACACGGTACGTTTAATTCTACTTGTTTTTTTACTCCTAGAGTACTATTAATATGCATACTGCTTTTATTTGGCTAACTTCTTCATCACTCTTCAACTAGTTTCTAGTGGGCACTTCTCCAAAACCATAATACCTCTACAAATACCACAGTCCCAGCTCAGGAAAGGCAACAGACAGACAGGACTGCAGAACAGCGATAAAGCATAATGATGTAACAAAGCCCATCTCCATGTGTCAATTAACACTGATGAGAAACAAATTTAACTTTTTAAAATGGTTCATAAGTCAGCATAAGCGTAATTTGATGAGCTGGACAATATATAATTTGAGCCTGCGTGAACCAAACAAAGCATTCATCAGAAGAACTGGTAATTGTATAGTCTGGAGAGAGAGGGAGCAGCTCCCTGTGCACACCCAGGCCTCAGATACGCCTATGCCATTAGGACCGGGATGATTTCACTACAGACCTGATTGCATCAGGAGATCAGCTCACGTTTCCAACACTGAAAGACATGCATTTTGCAGTTTCATCCAGTATTACTGGATGTCTTCGCAACCCTGATGGATTGCGTGGCTGGGGCTCACACAAGCTGTCCCCAAGAGGAGAGAGCACGCTCCATCACCAACATCCCCTCAGTTATGCACCAACTCTTTATAAACTGTATAACTTCAGAACTATTCATTATAGAAATTTATAATGAGAACGAAGAACAAACTCATTACTAGCTCTTGATGGAGACGGGTCATGACAGCTATCAGATAAATGTAGTGGCACGATAACTGGATTAGGAGTTCTGTAAATATCGCTTGTTGGAACCGGAGGCTCTGTAACAATTTTAAAGGAGAAAGGAAACAATGCCTTAAGGCCATGTGCAGTGCTGTATTAGTAGTGAGAGTGCCATTAAAGCCTAGCATATACCGAAATACTCTGTCGGGCAGAGGCTGTCTAAACCATCTCCTTGCAGGTACATTGAGAAGGATTTCTCTTCTCTCACCCATGCCCCTCTTTCAGCAGGAAGGTGGTGCTCATGTAGAAGTTGCTTACTGTACCGTAACACGCACCAACAGGACAACGGTCCGTCAATACATTCCTGCCAGGAATGGTTTGCAGACAAAACTGATCCATCAAGTACAACACACTAAAATCGCATTAACATGCAACAAACATAACGAGGCCAAAAAGACAGGGAATCAGGAGGCAGAAAAACTCTAATTGCATGAATGCTGCTTAATTATTTTTACAAGGTTACAAGAGAACCCCCGCCAGAATACAGGCTTTATATAGCCGCTTTCGCAGAAATTTCTACCAAACTTATCACATTTCTGCCCTGCTACTAGAACAGTACCACCATTAATGCAGACTAGCATCAACTCGCCGATTAAGACACAAATCTCAATATTACTAATAAAACAGCGAGCACCAGAAATAATAGCCATTATAAGCATGTATGATTTCAGCTGCACAATGGAGGAAAAAAATAAGAACTTTTATGGTGTCTTGCCAATAACATTGATCTCCAGGGAACCACCAAAACAGAGCATGCCTTTCTCTAAAGCAATCACCGATGGCCTATGAGCACAGAAAATATACAGCTAATGCATGAAAATGACATCAGGTCATTTGAAACACATTGCAGATTCCCAGCGAAGGCTGTGTAGGACAGGTCTGTGTGTCTGTCTGAAAGAATCTACATGAAGGAGAGGAATTCCAAGGTACGTAAAGACAAAAGGGAAAGTTACAGAAAATCAGCGAATATTCAAGAGGAGAAATTGGATAAAAAGAAGGCATGGCAAAGAAAGGAACAAAGGAGAGATGTTTATAAGAGTATCCAAACTTGGAACCTCAGTAGCGGTCCCAGACAGAAATTCCTGATCTAAACAGATTTAGAAAAAAGCCTCCAACCAGTCAGTGAAGCTCAATTGATTAGATCCATATGCAGGTAAAAAATTATTACAGAAAAGCAGAGGCCATTTGCTGGCCTTCATTTCATGCAAAGCCAATACTACATGCAAGTGCTATGCAAATTCTTAACTCTGTTCCCAGAATTAAAACCAGCAAAACCCAGCACACAGCTGGTCCCGTCACTCCTTTTTGAGGAATAAAAGAGGAAATCTCCTTTTGCAGTGGACTGGCAGTAGGATTTTGGAAGCTGTTAAAGACTGCAAGGAAAAGGAAAACAAAGACGCATGATATCGCGATCCACGCAGAAAAGGCAGCAGAGAAACAAGATGTGGGAAGAGCAGCTCAGGAGAGGGATCCAGCCTGTGCTCTTCCTGCAAGGAGGAACAGCTATGAAGCAGAAGCCAAGTGCAACCACTCTTCATACAATCCCTTGGCGAGCACAACAGCTAGGACCGGGCTCTGGCAAGGAATATAGTCAGTGATTTACAACCTAAAACTCAGGGAGTCCTAATAGAAAAATAACAGCCTGTCAGCGTAAGTGATGGTGCTTGCAGAGGCCTGCCGGCCTCCTAGAGCAGCTGCTTAGAGCAACCACTGTCAAGGAAAAGGAATGACCAACCTGGGCAACAGGCTCTTCTGTCAGGAGGGAGGGTGAAAGGGGCTCCTGTTTTGCTTTGGGGCTGGTTGGTTTCTCTGGTTTACAAGTCATGGACACCCCCCTGAGCAGGAGGCTCAGACACCCAACAGCCACTTTCCAGATCAGTAGCACCTGGTACCCTAATGAAAGAAACACAGTTACTGCTAAAAACTAAAAGATTAGCAAAAAAGGAGGTGAAAACTGTGAACACAGGTGAGGGAGGAAGCACAGGGCCAACTAGATTAAAAACCAGGATCAACTTTTGGCTTTAAAAGGGGTCCAAACAAGAGGCTCACACCTAAGCATGTACCAAGATGCTTGGAAATTAATATCTCCTCACCCTAGAGAAAACCGCTTTGTGAACAGAAAAGGCATTTCTAGAAGGAACCTCTTTTGGACAGGCATTCTCCACGCCCCTGCCACGAAGCACACACGAGGGACGGCTCTGAGGAGCAGTTCTGGCCCTGTAGCATGATCCCAGGTTTGCACAGCTGCTAAAAAAACACAAACCGTGGTTTGAAATGATGCAGGTGTATAGATTAACAGCAACAATGGGCCCCCAAAGAAACAATTTAAACAACCAACAGTACACCTCAAATGCCAAATTCTGAATATTTGGGGTGTAGTGAAGAATATGCAAGCCACTCCCGGGCTGAAATTCCTTCATATAAAAAGCTTATGTGCAAATAACAAAACAAAAAAAAAAATCCGCAGAGATGACCCAGGTTAATCCCACCATATAAATCCTTCCCTGAAAACCTACACAAAAACCCAGGCTGTTTACAGCACAAACGGAAGCCCAACAGTACCACCTGGTGGTCATCCTCTTCTGCTACAGCCAGAAGCAGAAAAACCATTAAATTCATTGAACATATTAAAACAAGCTGGTTTTAAACGGTGGCAGACCGTTACACTACCCTCAGAATTCACTCCTGTACACCGAGAGGGACCACCAGAAGCTTTGGGCTTAAAAAACACAAGTTTGTCAGAAGCACAGGAGAACCACTTTCTTTAGGCAGAAAAGAAACAAGCCTATGTCTCTAAATCACCACACCATTTATTTTAAGCTCATCTAGCCAGATGCAAGAGAAAATGCACGACAAAGACTTTTTTTGTTGGTAAGGCAATACAAATTTTACAGACTTATGAATTATGACAGCCACAGAAGACTCAACATTATCCTGTCCACCAGCATTAAAAACAGAGAAGTTTAAGAGTCCAGGTGCCAACAATTGAGATTTTTAGACTCTTGGAAGTGGTAATTTGACATTCACATCTTTTGTTATTGGAGAATTGTTTGGACAGGCAAAACCACGGTTGCAGCGACCCACAATTTCCAGGCAGACATTATTCAGCCGACGTTGATGAAGAGCAGAGCTCAGCCCAAATAGGTAAAACAGAGAGGAAACAGTGATTACTAAGGGTGAAGAAAACAGCACAAGCAATACAGCTGTAAGCAAAAGATTTGTCAGATGTCTCCCAACTTTATAGGAGACCAGATATAGAAACATGTTTGGATAACTGCCAGCATGCTAAATAGGAACTGTGGGGCTTTCTGTTGTACCCCATTAGCTTTCAGGAGACGGTGGACTGCTGCCAGACTAAATGCATTATGAAAGCAAAGAAGGGGGATGGGAGAATGCAGAGCCACGAGAGGGGAAAAGAGTGAGAAAGAGGAACGAAAAGAGAAACGAGATGCCTGTAAAGAAGAGACAAAACCAAGGAGCATGAACACACACAAAAAGAAAGAGATGGGAAGAAAAGGAAAAGAGGAATTCAAATGGTGGGAAAGCTGAGTAATATTTGCAAGAAAAGGCAGAGAAATAGGACTGAAAGGTGAACCAGAAAGTTGAGGGAGGTGATTGACAAGGGAGATATCCAGCTTCCTCCACTACCTTAATGTCATCTCCCTGCAAACGTCTAACCCTCCCCAGGCTCACCCTCCTGAGGCAGCCTTCCTCACCAACAGCACTCTCAAACTCATCCCGAGCCTCTGGTCAGCGTCCGCTCTGCCTGAGCCTCCCTGCCACAGCCCACTCCCCGTGTCACCACACTCCAGTGTCACCTCAGCCCCCTGCACCTCAACTCCAGTTCTGCCAAACACAATATTTCTCTGCTGGCAGAAGACCACAAGTTTTCCCTGAGCCAATTCATTTCCCTCAGGTGGGAAAGGAAAGGAGAATGCCTCCTTCCTTCGGGTTCCTAAGGCAGAAAGGGGAATGCCTTCAGATCCCCTTCCAACCCAAAGGGATGCCTGCAAAGGGCAACGCTTCCTACAGTTTTCCTGCAGAAACCGATCCTGTCATACCCAATCATTCTCCCACTCTGCAGGATCTGTCCTCATACAGTCTAAAACAACTTTCAAAAGCTTCATTTATTTACAGGTTAAAAAAAGATTTAAAAAAATCATAAATCATTAAAAAAAAAAGCAAGCCCCTTTCACTTTTTCTCCCCAACTTATGTTACCCAACACCTGAAAGTATGGTACCAGTATGTTCCGTCTGGAGGGAAGGGAAAGTTAAAATAGCAGCAGCATTGCCGGATACCATTGTGCAATGGATAAGTTACAGAATGGAGGCAGAGACCTGTCTTACCGGAGTTTGCCCATGTTATTTTAATGGAAGCGAAGTAAGCATCGTGGTTCTTATCAGCTGCTGAGCAGGAGGCAACAAGCTTGAGCTCAGGAATGAACTTTATCTGGTGGCACCAGTTCCCAAGGAGTGCCTGCAAAAGAGGAAAGATTTCACTTAATGACATTGTGCTTTAAGCCTCACTGTGTTTTACTGCTAACACCTTGCTTTTAGGGGAGGAGACGGGATGGGGGGGCTCCATTCAGTCTAGGCCGCTGTTTCTGCTTCTTCAGAAAAGAGTCCAGCGGAACATAGTAAAATGTAAGTATGAAGAGGAGCAGAAAGCAGGAGGCAGTGGAGGGGACTGGCAATAGAAGGCAGAGAAAAGAGACACACATAATAGAAATAGAGGAGATATAGCATTTCTATGCATAATAGGGGTTCAGGATAAACAGAAGACTAAGCGTGCATCATTTGCACTGAATAAAGGCCATGAGAGTGTCTTAACTGCAACAAGAACAGTAACACTCCCCCAGAGGGATTCCTCTCTCTACAACCCAGCCAGCAAAGGTTACGTGAAGATGCAGGAGCCATACAGGGCAGCGCGAGGGCTGCGCACAGACAGGTGCTAGAGAAGGATCACACCAAAGTCGCTGCTCTTCAGTGAGTTGGCCCCAGGGGGAGGTGCAGGCAGCCGAGCTGCTCACAGAGTGCAGTCACCTGCTCCCGGTGGCACGGAAGGTGCAGGAGCATCAGCAAAGTACGATTCCCATTTTGATATAGGAAGGTAGAAGCAAGGAGAGAAGCAGAAGTGCCACTGATCTACTGTTTATATTATGCCAGTAGCTTATGAGCCATAAAAATATCCAAAAATAATTTTATACAAAAGATTCACTGCCTGTTTGAGATACGCGGCCACAACAGTTCGCTGCACTGCCGTACAAGAAAAGACCCTGAGGTCTTCTCTGTAAAGTACGGAGGTCTTGAAGAGATGTGTCAGGTCTTCTGCCAGGAGAAAAACGCATTGCTTGAAAACCTGCAAGAAAGTTACAAATGACTGAAAAATACATTTAAAATGGCAAAAGTGAAGTGTTGCTTAGTTGTCTCCATACTGTTTAGTACTGAGAAGTAAAAAATTAAATAAAAAGTCCTTACTACTTGCAAAATATGAATGAGTAATGAATGGGAACCTGAATTAATCCATGAGTTAGAAATTAGCAACTAGCTGGAATTTACCACTGTGACTATGCTGGACACCGTGGTCACCCCAGACACTGCAACGCGTTCAGAGCAGAGCTCAGTCCCCATCAACTGAGGAGTTCCCCCTCCCAGGGCCGAGCAGAATAATTTCTAAGCGTTAGGAGCAGAGAGCCCAGAAACACTGAGCATCGTTTTACACCCCAGAGAATGCAACCGGAGCTCATAAGCACTGCCTTCTGGTTTTTTCCCTCCCCTTCTCAGGGACCTCTTTCAGGAAAGGGAGGGACAGACGTCTGCCCCAAAGTCCTGTTGCAAAGAAGTCACGCGCCCATTTGGAGAAGCATCCCACCAGTAATCCAAGGCCGTGTCACAGCTGTCCCATTCAACGAGGCAAAAGATCCCGTCACATTTGTTGTCAGTGATAGCAAAGAATTTGGTGCCAGGTCTGCAGAGAGAGATCCCGTGACACAGGGCTAATGACAGGCTGACAGCACCGTGGCTTCACACGCTATTAACCTAAGCCATCCACAGCCATTTTGACAGTGACTCACAAGCATTAGTATTAGATGCGGTGGTAATATCCTCAAATATTAAAAACAAACACATAAAACCAACCACACCTGATGAAGGCAAAGCTTCTTTGATTTCCAAGGCAAAGACACTGTGCACAGCCCCAGAACAGGTGGTAATTTTTGTGAATACTTGCCAATAGTTTCAGCAGCAGATCCTATCTCCAGCAAGCTGACATTGCTCTGACCCACATCTTTTGATATAGTCCTTGATTAGTTTAGCCAAGCTGCAGAGAAGAAACAAGTTGTTTTCAGAATTCAGGCAAAAGGATGCCACCACCTGCCCCTCTGAACTTCACTGTCACTTAAGTGACAAACGGGCTTCCTCATGACTCTGCTTTCAGATGAATTCCACCCCAAAAGAGCTGCAAGTCAAATGGTTTTTCATCCACGATAACCTTTAAAAAAAAAAAAAAATCTACAAACAATGTTAGCTTGGAGCTCACTAATGACACTGGAACAGGTTGCCCAGAGAGGTGATGGATGCCCCATCCCTGGAAATTTTTAAGGCCAGGCTGGATGGGGCTCTGAGCAACCTGGTCTAGTGGAAGGTGTTCTTGGCCACAGCAGGGGGGTTGGAACTAGATGATCTTTAAGGTCCCTTCCAACCCAAACCATTCTATGATTCTACGACAAAATGGAGAGAAACAGGAGTTAAGGGTCTAATTGCACCTCTCCAGAATTCAACCTCAATTCATTACCTTGTGCTCAGTCTAGAAGAGTTGACTTAGCAGGCAGTAATTTGAGCTGAGACTAGATGCTTCTGTTTAAATAGACCCTTCTGGGAAATTAATTAAAAATGTTCCTTATGTGAAAAATTGTTTGGTTTTCCTCTTACACTTCCTAAAAAGTCTCCAGGAGAGCAGTGGCACTACAAAGGAAAAGCATTTCTCACCGACATCTTCAACCATAAATTCATACACACTTCCACCACCTGCTGACACTGCTCCAGTCCTTGCTTTCTCAGCACCCAGATTTACTAACTTTGAAGTCATCTGGGAGGGTTTCACTCCAGGGGCTCTCTCTGGATGGAGAAGAGAGAGTTGCAAGGCAAAGGAAAAAGATGGGGGTGGGATGAAGTAGGAGAGGGGACATCGTGCTTTGATGAAGAGGCAAGCATACACAAGAAGTTCATCATAGTTTACCTCACTGAAGACCTCTATAATCCCTAAACAATCTGAAACACTTGGTTTTTTGAATCATAGAATCAAGAATGGAAGTAGAAAGGACTTCAGGGTAGGGGGGATCTAATCCAACACCTGCCTACAGTAGAGTCAGGACCTTCATCTTTCTGCCAAATGTTTGTCAAACTTTTGTACCCTCCTATTTTACTACTGTCCTGCCTTTAGTATTAGAAAGGGAAAAAAAATTATTTGTCTAATATGGAATTTAATTCCAGGAATTTGTTTCACCAGAGACATGGACAGACTCTTTTCTTTGCAACAGCCCCTAATTCATACAAAGACTTAAGTCTCTTCCTCTAACCTCAGTGTAGTCTTCTCTCTAGGTTAGATTAACCTCACTCGATTCTTTTAATCTTCCTAAATAGGCCATTTTGCCTTTGTAAATCTAAAACCCATGAAGGAGAATAGCTATCATATCTTATATCCTGCTTTGCCTTTGTAACAGGCACAATCTACTAAATTCATGGGTTTACATACAATAGCCAAACCAGACTGATTAAACCCAAAAGAGAACCCATTTAAAGGAGTCATTTATCACCAAATCTATTACTTTATAGTAGACATTGCTCTTAAATGAGGGACTGGTTTATTAAGCCAGTTTCATCAGGGAAGATGCTCATGTTTTCTATTTGATGAAAAACTGAATGCTTAAGTAGTAGACATTTTTCATGGCAGCACAAGAGAACCATTTAAGTGGAAGACAAATACAAGCAGCTCTTAGCACAGGATTGTGCCTCAAAAATACCTTACAGTGAGATTACTCGGGCATTTTGGAGAGCAGGTGTGATTTGCTTTCCAGCATGGTATCCTTGCTTCTGAATTTGGGTAGCACGTAGTCCAGATACTCTTCCTGCAAGACAGACGGTGATTTCATTTGCAAGTATCAAATGGAGAGCAGAATTAATTATCTGAGGTTCTGCGGTGTTGACAGAGCGACAATTATGGAAGATAGCTATGAAAATAAACACTGCCCTACCGCCAGTAACAAATGATGTTCGATTTCTTTCTTTTTTTCTTTTTTCTTTTTTTTTTTTTTCAAATACATCAGGAAATTACTTTTGCAACTGCTACTCCTTAGCCCTCATCTTTTATCACAGAGGACAGAGTCATTACCCAGTCTATGAAGCATCACAGTCAATGTCACTCCTCATAACATGTCTTTATTGTTTGCATTATCTATAATTTCTTTCATTGCCATGCAGAACTCATTCAAACCCGAGAAAACAAGCATTGCAAATTGAGACCTAGACTCAACCAGATAATTCATAACTGAGGAAAAAAGATCATAAAGATGGCATGCTGTAATAGCGTCGTATCAAAGGTGAACCCAAAAAGAACCCTGCAGCACGTTTCTTGAGTTTCCAAATCAGTGAATGTATTTATTGGAAACCTAAATAGTGCAGTTCATAGCCATTATGCACCCAGACAGGTATGGTACGCAGTTATTTTTAAATCAGCCATTTATATATGCTGCTTTCCAGTTGGCACATGTATCTGCGATAATTTTACACACAAGCCACTACGTAACTTTGAAGTACTAAAATTGTGTTGTGAATACCACTCCCTAATCAAAACCTTCCAAAATTGATCAAAATGGAATAGAAGGCTGCAGCTGTTATCTTGCCTTACTCTAGCCTGACTCTTCTTGCCTTTAAATATTGAATGTCTGAAGGAGGAAGTGAAGTTACATTTTTCATAAAGAGCATATCATAAATTAGGAGGAGAGGAAAGTATTTTTTTCAGCAAGTATTTTGTGAGATGTTTCCTGGCCAGCTTGTTGTTCACTGTAGGTGATCGGAAATAATATCACCCAAGTGCTAAACCCCAATTTGATAATGGCTTTACGACAAATTTCAACCCATCCTCAGTAGCACCCATTTCAATTCATAGCTGTGGTGCAGCTAACACAAAATGATCTGGATAGAGAGGGCATCATCCCCCATGGTCTCCAGCCACCCTGCTGCAGAAGCTGAAGCTTGGTGGACTCTTGGGGCTCATGTGCCCCAAGAGCAAGAGGGTGAAACTGGTAAAAACCTCCGAACAGTTTGCTCAGCACTGCAAACAAAACTCCTCTGCAGAAGGGTAATGTAAACATGGATGTTTCCTGCTCGGAGCAGTCTCAAAGGTAGGGACAACTGCACACACGTACCCCTGATCAAAGAGCATTGCAGGAAACTTCTAGTAGAGAAGAAAGCTTTTCTTCCCCATCTTTAAGAGCCCCAAGAGCATTCCTCCCTCCTGTAGATTTGGCTGGCAGAGCTTACACCATCTACTCATTTCAATGCATTTTTGTGAACTTATCACTATTTATTCATCCATCCATTAAAAAAAACAAAGCAAGGTAAAACACCCAAAGCAGCGAGCAGAAGTTTCAAAGAATCTTGAAAGCGATCAGTGGCCTGTTGCAGTTGTTTCATTGAGCCCATTCAAACTGTGTTTTAACAGAGCCAGAGAACGCAGATTATTTTTGTTTGTTTGTTTTCTCTTCACCTGCATCATGGCTGCTCATTCACCTGGTGCTGTTTTTGAAGACAAAGAGATTATTGAACAAAAGCAGCCCGTGTCCACCTTGAAATTTCAAATGAATGGGAGTAACCTTATGAACATGCTCGCTATGACAATGCCTTGACTGCAGCTCACACCCGAGTTCGTTTAAGATTAGCCAGCTCAGATAATACTATCAGGGTAGCCATGGCAGTACCAAGCCCTACACGTGCTAATCACCCACACACTTAACCTCCCAGGCCCACGTGACTTGAACTAACCTTAATGATATAGCAGTAAGAAGGAAGATCTCTCATTCATTTTTTACACGAGGAAATTGAGAGCTCTTAAGCTTTTCATATCCATCCAAGTATTTAATAAGGATCTACCGTGATTGGGATTTGTAGGTGAAAGAGCAGCCTTATCTGGAAAAAAAGGAAACCAGCAGTTCTTTGCCTCCCATCTTTCAGCACAGTGTCAGAGCGAGACGGTTGTCACTTCTTGTGGTGCTACTCACCCTTACAGCAACACATTTCATCTGTTTCCACCTCCCTGGGCATCCACCGGTCACGGGGAGAGAGCTCCCAGGGGTGACTGCTCCGCCTCTCTGCCCTTTTCTACCCTTACACGGGGCTGCTGTGGAGCTTCACCATCCTCTCGACAGCCACTGTCACAAACCCCTCCATCCATTTTCCTCCTCATTCTCCCAGAAAGCCCTTCGTCGAGAGAAAAGCCAGGATTAAATATGGTTTAGCATTCAGGTTTTGGAAATGGACCCACCTCCACTGTCCTGTCATTTTAACCTCATCTCCTCATCACTTCTTAAATATCAACCTGCAGATCTTTGAATACGTCAAGATTTATATCCATGCTGTCCCACGAGACTTAATGCCTCCTGAATGCCCATTCATCCTTACGCATGCCCTGGGGACAAAATCAGAATCAGAGCACTATGAGAAGATTGACAGACAACCATTTTACAAAATTATTTTCAAGAGGAAAATGTCTGCAAAATATCTCTCAGACTTAAAAATAAAAATGACACCAGTTCACGTTTCCTACAGTTCTGACAGGTCAGCCAGAGATATTTTAAGTATCTGTATGTTAAATATGTATACATTATTTAAAGGCCACAGTTCAAAAAGCCTGCCAGGTGTGTTGAAAACGAGTAATTTTTACAGAAAGTGGCCATTGCCTCTTCCAAGTTGGGATCGCCTTTGGGAACTTTCTTTTCGGTCTTAGAAAATTTGAAGACTTAATTTTGTTCCTTCTCTATTAAAGAGAAAAGAAAAACAAACATTTTCTTGGAAGATACAGATTGTCCGTCTCAAACATCCTCAAAAATACGATTTTCTTTGAGAGAGTCTGATCCTTCAGTTTAACAGGTATTACTCAAAAAAAGAAAAGCCCTGTGTTTCCCATTTCTTTGGATGGACGTTGCCTGGATCGAAACGAGCTCCGTTTCTGCAGTACTGCTGCCTAACCACATAGTCCCGGCCCAGGATTTATGCACCCGTTATTCCTCTTTAGCCATAGAATATTGCACTTTTCCTTCCCTTCCTTAAAAGCGTTCTCACACATCAGCTTCCTTTGAAGCGTTATCTGTATCATTTCGTGGTATGATTTTATTCCGATGCATTTATCTTATTCCTTCCTAACTGCAGCCTTCTCTAATTTCTCCTTCCATACCTTTCATGTTCCCTAGTCACATTTGTTTAACAGCCTTCCTTCCTCTGATTCTCAACCCATTAACTACCTAAGCGGAACTTCTGGGAGGAACTGTCAGACACAAAATCTCACCCCAGATCTTACTTACCCACAGTTTATTCAGGTCTCCTTTCAGCAAAACCATGGTTTGCATTTTTGCTCCCTGCGTTCTAAGCATCACCAGCTACAGTATCGCGTACTCTCATCCAAACTGCTTGCAGTTTCGTATTCCAATTAACCAGCAGTGGATCTGCAATGACTTCGCCTCTCCTTGCTTTCTCTGCATTAAAAGATCGGCAAATTCTTTAGCTGTCCTGCTAATGAAGCGCAGGTTCCCTGACGCGCATTCCTGTTTCTCTGACAGTAACCCGGGTTGTTTGCAGCCCCTGCGATAAGAGCCCATACATCAGGCCGATATCATTATCACCACTCCTATTTCTTGCACTAGCATCAAAATTGAGAGGTAAGGTCTGCATACCACCAGGCTAGCTTGAAATCTACAGTACAGACCTCGTTAGGTTTACACACGTACTTGTAAAAAATATCCTTCTCTTGTGAGAAGTAGATTCCAGCTTTATCCTTGGAAGGATGTTCTAAGAAAACCTCCCGCTCCTGAAGCACATGCACGTTCCTGTGAATGGACATTTGATGAGATAGACTACAAGATGACTGAGTTCTCAAGCAGCCACGTTAAATAGTGATATGATACAACAGCAGGTAAGTTTTTGGCCTTTATTTGAAGGCTTTTAACAGTTACAGTAAGAATTGTCATTGCAAACCAGGAATTTTTAAAAAATTGAACAATAAAAGTTAAAAAAAAACATCCACAAGTCCACCTGCAAGTGAGACATGTTGGTACAGAAAGGAGATGTGAGCTTTTGCTTCTTCCATTCTGTTCATTTTTCAAATATCTGATAGAACTAAGATACTAACGAAGGTTGGATGCTATTGGAATTGTTCCAGCAGGTGCGCATTTAATATTTAACAGCATATACTGTACCAGTGCAACAGAGTAGCTACGTTAAGTCTATGGGTTTGAGTTGGGCTTCTTGTTATTTTCTTCCCAAAAAGAACATTAAAAAAGAGACAGATTGTTCCAAGATATCCGTAACATAGTCATAAATTGACTACATGAGTTTGTCCCCGTTTTAATTATAACTCATCTTGGTAGCAAAGAAGTGACATAAGCAATTGGAAATCTTAGCAGCATTTGACTTACAAGATCAGTTTCAATTTAGTTTTATAATGCACGTCCAATAGGTCCACACATTCAACAGTCCCACAAGACGCACTGGCAGTATTTCTGACTCCTCATTCTCTTAGCATAAAAGGGTATTTTCTTGCTTTGCGAGCAGAGATCAAAAATCAACCTAATGCAACCCATCCGATGACACGGGTGCTTCAGTTCCACACATGTGATCCTGTTAAACAGAGACTTGAAGCAACCATGTCCCAGTGCACAACTGGGCCACAAAGAGCAGACACCCAAGAAGTCCTCTTCAAATTCAGCCACATACTATTGCCATCTTTTGCTTTGAGTTGCTGGAATAATGGAATATTTAGAGTCGAAAAAATACGCTTCCGACCTCAAAGTGAGTAAGTAACAGTAAAGAAGATTTTATGTGCATCAAAACCCCCTGTTCTATGTCTGCACTTCTGTAGTCCAACACCAGTAGGCAATGCCAGCAATGCCTATTCTTTAGAAAAATGCATCCATAGAGCACTTTGGGGCAGGGAGGGTGTTCTCCAGCATGACAGAGAAGCCCTGCAGGGAACACTTCAAGGTTAGATACATCAAATAAGCACTCCTCTGAAGATTCAAGTCTGCGCACATACCTGTGACAGTAACATTTCAGCTCATCTATGAAACACGCTTCAAATGAAACGAACCACCGAAGTTTACAGTCAATCCACTCATAAAGACTGGTGACAGATGCAATTAACATCTTATTTGTTTATAACTAATAACAAGTGTTTTTAGCAGTTTTCAAACACTTTACACACAAAGCATTCCTGTTATACAGCCCCTTTTCCACACCACTAGAATGAGGAAGCCAACAATACACTCACATTTCATCCACCTGTGGGAGGGGGAAAAAGAAAAAAAACCACCAACCCCAAGCTCAAGCAGTGTTTTCCTCCAGCACACTCCAAGGAAAGTTTCAACATTCCTCCTAGTCAAGTTAGCGATGACTATAACTAGGACTGGAGAACGAAAGCTGATATTCCAGGTCCTGCAAGCTTCATCATGAGAAATATCATGAACTTCAGCTTTGCCTAATCGTATCTGAAAGCATGAGAGACTCCAGTAGACATGACACTCTTGAAATACAGAACTTTATTTAGAAACTGCTTAAAATAGAAAAACCCTGTCAAGAAAAATCCAAGTCAAATATGGTTTCTCAGTAAAATGGAGTTTTAGGGCAACAAAAGTCTAAAAGGCCACAAGAGAAATAGCACCACTGCAGTTTTAAACAATGGCTAGATTACTTGCATTTTTGGCATTCACTGAATTTGGGTTTTTCTCTGAATTTCACAAAGATTCATGCACTACACAACAATTACCATAAAATGCTCTCCTACACACATTTTAGGACAAGCTACCACCAGAAACAAATGAATACAAGCACAACAGGACTGATCAATCTCAGTAGTGAAGGGGGATCAGAAGTCTTGCAGGATCTTGCCAAACACAACAGTAATGAGGGGCATGATAGCAAAAAAGGACAGTTAAGGAAAGTATTTAAATATTAATATTTAAGTTAGTCTCAGTACTGTATTTTCTGCAATAACATTAGCTCTGTTAGCCAGCATCTTTTAGTTTTTACCCCAGAAGACTACTGAACTGGCAAGTATTATTAGATATGCCCTGGTTTGAANTTTCACTGTAAGATAGCTGCACAGTGCAAGTCCTGTTACAACTATTGGATTTGATCAGCATTCCTTGGGATGGGAAAGAGAAAAGAACAAGCAAGAGACCAAAAAGTATACCAACAAAAAAAAACAGGACAAATAGAAACAAGAGCTAGGAAGGAAAACTTCTGAAGAACATTTTAGGCAGTAAGACTGGATGCCTTTTGCTTTTTTTTTTTTGTCATTTTGGTTTTGTTTTTCTTACAGAAAACACAGTACATTTTGGCAAAGTCATTAGCCACAATGCCATAGAAAAAGGCTTTAGAACTCTTCAAGGTAATTTATGTGTCTCAGCTGTTCATACTCCCTCTAATCTTGTGACAGGCAACGTTAAGGCCTATTTCATCGAGAACTAATCACTTAGTAAGCAGCTTTACATAGGAATGGAGTTTTGTTTTAATAGCTCCTTTTGAGCACTTGCTGACAAAGTGAGATTGCCACGCAAGGCCTCTCAGACAGCAGTGAATGGAGTTAAACAAGTGTCTACCCCAATATGAAGCACATAAAATCTCCTGTCACATCACTTCAATTTGGCATACGGAAGCATATTTTAAATACTCTTAAGGCATTTTATTATAATTTCTGTGCTGCAATTTCACATTAACTCAATCTTTCTGTGAGTCAGAGTCTTTAATTTCTCTACTACACACCACCTTAGATACAAAAAGTGTCTTCCCATAAACCAGTGTTTTACCAGCAAACCATTCTGCAACAAGTTCCAAATATTCAGCCTCTTGCTCCCTAAATATACCACTTAGATATGAATACTGCTCTGCTACAAAGTGAGAAAGAGCTCCTAACTCAAACCCACTGTAAAAAGTGAAACTTCTGCAAAGTGCACTTTAAGAAGAGGTACTTTTTTGCTTATGAAAAGAAACCAGTGAGTCCTCTAAGAATAAAGTGGAGTATTTTACAGTTAAGCACATGATCTGGGGCAAAGAATTCTGATGTTGCTGCTCTGCTGGTACAGTATGTGGTCTGTTAATACTCTTCTTGTTCCTCCTGCGGTGCTCCTTCGTCAGGTATCACAAAGCCTTCCTGAAGGGGAATAAAACAAGGGCTTTAATGAAAATCTGATGTCAAACGAGCTCCTGGCTACTCTGTATAATTTTTTTTTTTTAATCTTTTACTTCGGCTAGATATCCTTAAGTCACCATTTACAGTGCCAAGATATATTACTAGAAGAGTTATTTTCCTCATCTTTGATCTATTTGTTACATACTCTTCATGAAAGGCTAACCTTGTTTGCTGCCTGACTACAATTATGTGATCTGTTCCTTTATTACAGGAAAAAGCTAGGCCATAAACCTAAAGACAAAAAAAAAAAGAAAAACCAGCACAAGTACACAAGTAGAAATAGAGTGAGCCCTGGAAAGCAAACCAGCTTCCAATTACAAGGGGAGGGAGGAACTATGCAATACAACTTATACCAGATTACTTACATCTGTGGCATAAAGAATTTCCACAATCCTCTGCAACACTGGATCATTCTCCCCTTCATTCTCCTGGCAGATCAATTCAATGTTCCTCAATTTGCCAAAGTAGAAGTCTCTCTCCTTCTCCAGATCTTCAACAGTAAGTTTCAAGACATTGATCTGCCAAAGGGCATCAATAATAATTTATCCACCAAAGAGAGAAATCAGTAGTTTCAGAAATTCAAAAGGCAGGATCCCCAAAGTTCCCAGAAAGGTGTTAATATGCAAAGCATTTCAGAAGTAACCTAGATGCGGGGTGGGGGAAGGGGGAGGGCTGTGAAAGGAGGAAAAGGTCTGTTTCTCAAATTGTAATATTATTGCCACAACAAACACCCAGTCCAACACATGCAATGTCACTTGGAAATTCCACAGGCTTATTACATGAAATCGGTAAAACACTAACTGCCTGCAGTTTCCTTTGCGAATGCATTCTTTCAAGACAACTTTCCCACTGATGGAGGTTTTAGTTGTATTACACTCAGTATTTCGGTGAAGGAGCAGCTGCTCATAGCTCAGTTGGAATGCTGTGATCGCTGCAACACAGCTGTGGAAATACTTAAAAACAATGCTATGTGTGATATGGCACATACTAGGTTTAAATGTCTGGGTGCTCATGTACAGTAGGAAGAGGGTTTGCTTCTATCAGGAAAGCAAGACCATTATAATTAAGGCTTCCAATTAAGTTACTTGAAACAAGTGCACTGGATTCAGAGCATTTTCTTCCATCTGCCTGACCCAGTCATTTCATGCTATTAAAAAAAAAATCTGCACATAAATCTATAAAGCACAAGTCAGTACACAGGGCCATTTTGGTCAACCCACCTGCTCAATCAATCCTGCTGATTCATCATCTCCTGCAGCCTTTTTGACCATTCCAGTACCAGCTTTTGGATTTGCTGCAGTCCTCTGTGTAACAATGGGCCTCTGTGGGGCTGCAAGATTAATTCAGTGTTAGTTCCTCTCAGAACATCTTTCTTTCTCCTATAAAGGTACTATCCCCCTTCCAAACATGCTTAGGCATGTAAGAGATTGAAGATATGGTTCCTTCCTCCTTCTTGACTCCATAAGACATGTCCTTTTTTTCTTTTTTTGGCATGTGTTGGCACCAATCCTTGCCATTTTCTCTTTTAGAGAAGGTTGTTCTTTTTGTAGCTTCCAGATAACTGGTTACTACAGGATGACTCAGTGTTTGAAGCCTAGCATCTCTGAAACAAGATGCAAAATACTATAACTTCACACACCAATTTTAAATATCAACACAGTCTTATTTTCCCCAGAGTTTTTAACGATCTAGATAATCTTTTAACTATTTTCTCTACCTGCACTGCTAGAACTGAGAGATTTCTTGGGTTTGTTCACAACTGGAGCAACAAGGTTTGGTGCTACTGTCTCTTGGCCTTGTCGAGCAGCAACAGGATCATACTCCTTCCCGTCATAGTTTGCATCAAAAAATTTTTTGAACCACTGAACAAATTCAAAGTTGTCCTGAAATTTTCCTTTCACTAGTTTGTCCACAGGAATAATCTGGAGGGGGGGAAAAAACAAAAAGTCAGACTCATATTAAGGGCAAAGAACCTCTCTCTCTTTATCTAAAGTTTTAAACTTCGTGCACTCAGAAGATATGCAAGTGTAATTCTTTGTCCAGTCTAGAGAAAATGCTCCTTGAACATAACTATATGTCAAATAGTAGGATTTTTGCTAATAATTTGAATTAAAAATAAATCAGGCTTTAACTGGTAGGATCCAAATAATTTTAAATCATTCTGCAGCAAGGCTTCTGCTACACTAAGTGTCAGCACAAAACTACTTTCTGTAAATATGAAGCTACCTTATTCGCTACCTTATTAAGCTAGCTTCCCTGAATCAGAGCTGTTGACCAATTTCATAGACTGCTACCACACCTAAACATCACCTTTTTAGTAGATTACAATTACAGTTTCTCTGGAATGAGAAGTACAAGTAAAGATTATTAAAAAGATGCAGCAAATTGTGAAGTTTTGTCTGTAGGCATTGAGCTCAGAATTCATGACCTGGCAGAGGCCAGGAGCCATTACCGTTAGGTGCTCATTCAGCATTTGAAAGCGTGGCTGGCTGTCCAGTTCTGGACATACCACACAAGCTGCTTCCCCCAAGCAGAAGACCAATTAAGTGTGCATTGAAGCTGCTAGCCAACACAGAATGAGACACCTTCTTAAAGACATGTAAAAGCTTTAACGCAGAAGTGTTCTGCATCATACCAAATTGTCAGTAACTATGACCTAGATAAATCACCCCTAAGCATAATTATCACGTGATCTGAAAAAGTATTTTCACAGATCTCATTTTCAATAGCTTAAAATTACATGTGCTCGTAAAGACGAATTTGAAGTCCTTAGAACTACCACAGCAGTAGGTTATGGGAACACTCCTGGTACAAAGATGGTTCAAACAGGAAGCTCAAGTAAACGTTACCTCACGGAAATTTCAATATTAGTTTGTGCTCGTTAAGTTGCACAGAATTAAAATGGAAAAATTCATTTCATCATTAAGAACTGGAAACCTAACCTCAGCTGGAGTAAAGCAGATACTGTCCTAAATCAAGTGAGAACGCCAATGCAAACCAAACCCAAAATTTTTGAGATTTACAAACCACAAGCAAACTATGTTCCCAGATCTATTCAGCTCTAAATTTGAAAGTACATTCTTTCTACTTTGATATTAAGACCACAGAGAATCAGTTACAACCCAGCTTACTTTGTCAACACCCATTCGTTTAAAACCTGCTTGTAGAACCTTGAAGTTTTGAATATACTCATGTTCCAATTTTGCTTGAAACTTCACTTTCTTGAGTGCTACAGAACCTGGGAAGAGCATGTCCATAAACTGACAGTATGCAGCACCTGCCGAAAGAAAAAGAATACAAATCCCAGGATGAATCAAGTCAGCTCACTAGCCTACATAAGTAACTTTTCAGTCAGATCAGCAAACTGACCTGACTCATTCCTCAGCTACGCAATCCCTTAGAGGCAAGAAAAGCAAGAAAGCAGGAACCTTCAGTCTCCAGTTTTGGTTCAGCAAGGCCATAAATAAGCATAAGCAACTTACAGAACTAAACTTTTGGTCTTATGACTTGAACTCTCATGAACAAGAGCAATACTGCCTCCATAATTCCAAGAGGAAAAAAAAAAATCCACCAAGTAATTTGACTTTCCTTTCTTCATGGATATCAGTACAGATCTGAGATGTTACATGTGTCTGACAGGCATGTAATCTCCTCTTATCAACACTAATAGAACTAAACCAGAAAAATAATTATTCCAAAAGTTGTATTTAATCACGGGGCTTTCAGCAACCTGGTGTAGAGTGGGAGGTTTCCATTCCCAGGGCAGAGGGGTTGGAACTTTAAGGTCCCTTCCAACTCTAACCATTCTACGATTATTAAAATTATGATTATGATACACTTACTACAAAAATTCAAGGTGCCCTTCAAGGTAAGAGACTAAATTAAGATGGATTATATTTAAATCAAGCTTTAAAGGACTGAAATGAGACAGTGTTTCTTTCCATTTATTTTGAAGCCTTCATGTCCTTCAATTCAGCTCTTACTGTAACAGCAAAAGAGGGACTGAGTTCAGCCACAAAGATTAGACAACCACTTCCAAAAAAAGTTTCTGTAGAATATACACACCCATTAAAAAACCCAGTATTTTTAAACTATATCCTCGCTCTGTAGTGACAATACGCAACTGCATGCCACTGAAAATACAAGCACAACATTCTGAGCAGTATTCCCCCCACCAAAATCAGCGAACTAATTGCACACGAACAGTAATGAGAACCTTCACGTAAAACATCAAACAGCTACACAACATGGTTTTGTGAGATACCTAAAGGCCAATTCGTAATATATCATGGCATTGCCCTAAACTAGTCTATTCATCTCAGCTACAGGTAACAGTAAATCCTATATTGTTAGCTTTCGATCAAGATATTTTGCAGGTCTTTTGGGGCTCCCACTTTCACCTGCTACTAGAATATTGCTGCTCATCCATGGGTACAAATAATAAAAAAAAAAAAATCTTGCTGCTTTATCTCCACTGTCTTTCAGTTCACTTGCTGAATAACTCTAATGCCCAGCTCAAAAAACAGATGACTTGCTAGAAATCAGGTTTTTTCTAACTATTGGTAGCCTGAGATAAGCACAATAAAAAAAAAAAAAAAAGAGATATCACAGTGTAAGGCAAAGGTCGTCTTTTGTGCATTTATGCAACCTCAAGTTGTTGCTGTCACTACTGCCCTTGCCAAAGGTAGCAAAGCAAGCTTGGAAACTCCCGTTTTCACATGACTGTGACAGACAGTGAAAGCCACTTCCACACCTGCAGAGGCATGAAGTATTTTTGCAGACACAGAAAAGGGACATTACTCAGCACCTACCACATAACAGCTCTCAGCCTTTTCCAGAAAACAGGTGAGCTGAAATTCTGCCGAGCCAGTATTAATTATCCTCACTTCTGAGAGACAGAGCTCTCGCAGCAATCAAGACTCACACCAATTCTAAGCAAAAGTTCTCAGCCACATAAATCGATGCTGCACGCCGCAGGTTTTTTAACGTGCCTATCTGAAAGCAGACAATGCTTACCATTTCCCTTACTTCCATAGTTGTAGATCTTTAGTTCTTTCATCCTTAGTTTTCCCTCATCATCTCACTAGACAAAAGCCACTATAAGTACCTGTCAGATGTCTGTTGTAAGTCCCCTATTTTTCTGTAATCTTTGTGAATGTTTCTGCCAGTTTCAGCCAAAGGCTGTAATGACAGTCCCAAACCTATTTTAAACTTCTATTCCACCTCCAATTTCTGCATCTCCCCTTCTGTGAGCAAGGCCTTATCTCAAACTCACTGCACGAGCTGCACTTCCACTTTTCACCAAGTCCCTTTCACCTGCCTGTTGCAGTTATCCAAATCACCATCTTTTACCTAGGCTGCATTTTTAGCCTTGGGTTTTTTTCAGCTCTTACTCCACAGACTATTATTTTTATTCGTTTCTACGAGCCTCCTCCACACACACACTCCTCCCTATGATGACACTTGACTCCATTTCTGTACCACAATCACTTCCCCTTTTCTCCCTACAACTCTATCTGAGATTCAGCTGTGCTAAAGTCAGCTCAAGTCAAAGTAAGCTCGGGTGACACAGACCAACATGCTCCTTTACCATAAGGAGTTGTAAAGTCCTGAAGGTGAACCCGGGAGTCAGCAGTATGCCCTCCTCACACTGCTTCTTCTGCCCAAGCTCCCAAATCTCCTAGTAGTTCTCTTCCATAAGAAATCACATTTATTTATGCTAGTTACTATACTTGTAAGACTTACTCTATCCATCACGACTAAATGCTTAGTTTCTCATTGGAAAACACCTTCTCCTAAGAGTCTTTTCTCCACGTTAACCACCATTTCTTCTTATTGCATCTATGCTGCAGTGAGTCAGAAGAATACACCTTTTCATTATGCTTACATTATTAACTGCCATTTCAATAAAACTCTAACCACAGCCAGATTATAACACAGAATCTGCTCCAGGACTTAAGCCAACAGCACAACAATAGAAGGCCAGCGCAGATGGTTCACACAGCACAGCTGGATCTCTACAGAACTAGGGTGCACATCAAATTTGTAACTCGCCTCAGGCTGAGCCCCCTTACCTGAGCACAGCTGTTCAATCTTTGTCAGCGTCAGTTGCAGGGACTCATTGATCCACGCAAGCATGTCATGCCGACTCAAGTTATCACTAGTCACTGAAGTAGAATACACATTAACTGCCATTTTCTGAAAGACAGAACCAAAGGCGTTAAGTACCACAAATCGTAACGCTGCATGTTTTCATTGCTTCTGTTCAGGCTGCAGTGGAGGCGCTTCCTTTTGAGCCTTCATGACACAACAGTCAAGCATAACACGATGCGCAGGAAACGATGAAGCTGTCTGCTGCTAACAGCTGGGAGGACCTTATTTCATCACAACCGTAAAGGGCACGGTTTCGTGCTTTTTGAAGAAAAATTAACCAAGTCACTCACATGGAAACTTTGATGAAAGGACTCACAGCGGCGGCAAGTTATTCATCCCTCTCATCCACGCCAACCGAGCACGGCAGTAATACTTCCTGGCCGACCACGGTATCTCTCCAGGGAGAAATAGCAAGCGGCCGGTCCCCGCCCAGCCCCGCCGGCACAAAGCGGAGCCGCCGCACTCGCCGAGCTCCGGTGCAGCTGCCGCCG
>VXBH01000649.1:138536-161826 GCA_013400035.1 Rynchops niger
CCCCGCCTTTTCACGCGATGAATTTATCAAATTAGGACTGTCCAGTCATACAGAAATACTGATTTTATTTTTTTTATGGAGGTGGCGATAAATGGTAAACTGTTGACGTGGATCCCCTTTCTTTCCCACACGAATATATTGAGTAAAAACGGTGTGGACAAGGCACAAGGTTTTTTTAAGTTTTGCGCAGTCCCCAGACAAAAAGCATATGAAATGTGTTCCAAGAAAACAACACCACGGTTTATTTTTATTTTTTTTTGCTTTTAAAAGATCGTATAAAAACCCGCAAGACTTTTCAACATCAAAAATCCTTAACCTAAAAAAATAGCACCAGGGAGAGTTAGAAACCTTTGAAAAGTATTAAAAAGGCATTTCTGAAATCTACCTCTCCTTACAACAGGGAGTAAAAGGCAGCTCTTAACAGGGAAAAATATTTCAAGGAAGACTTGTCTACCACAATCCGTATCAAACAAGACAACTCTCATTCCTTTTATCCTTGTTTACTTTCCCCAAGTCCTTTTTTCTCTTCTGTTTATTTTTCTTTTGATGAGATAGGAAAGGATGCGAGATCTGGAGTATGAAATTAGAGATGCCATGGAGTGGAGGTTACCTGTTATCCCAGTTTGGAAAAAATACAAGCCAGCGGAGGATCCCAAGGCGGAGGACGGCCATCACCCTGGCCTCAGGCTCCATGCGGGGACTGGGGCTGGGCGGAGGAATTAGTGAGGTGACTCGGGTCCAAGCTGGGCACAAGGACAGGAGGCTGGTGAGGGGTCCAACTCCAGCCAGCGGGGCGGTGGTGATGCCAGGCTTCCCAAACACCTCCAGCAGCTGCAGAGCCCACCCCGCTGTCGTCCCAGTCAGGTGACAAAGGTGGCGAGAGGCTGCTACTTGTCCCCGAGCATTGCAGATGCCAGCAGCGATGCGGAGGAGACCGCTTGGCTTTCTCCAGCGTTTTCTTAACTAAGTGTGCAGCTCGACTGCGCGTCACTTGACTTTAAAGTCACCCCTTTGGGAAGACTTTAAAAGAGTAACCTCCGGCAGGATCAAGGGAAAAAAGCCTTTTAACGACCTGGGCTTCCCTTCCTGCCCATTCCCGAGCGCAGCCTTGGGTTGGAGAGGGAGAGAAGATGGTCCCCAGAGCCTGGGGATGAGGTGGAAAGCTGCACAGAAGCAGCTCCACGCCAAGAAGAGTGGAAAATGGGAGGCTTCCTCCTCTGGGGAGGCTGCCGTCCTCCACCACCCAAGGCGGGGGTGCAAGGGGGTCCCCATGTGTCAGAGAGGTAGAAGGAGCGAGGAGGGAAGCTCTCGTTTCCCACTGATGCTGTACAACACCTCGTGAGGCAGCCTGGCATCGGGCGGAGGGTTGGCCCATGGTTTGCACCAGATTAATTTTGAGAAGGCAGCCAAGGGCTCTGCCAGAGCCAGGCGACAGGTAGTGAACAGCAGAGGTAGGGGAGGACGGAGGGACCGAGGGGTACATATATGTCACGAGTTGTTTCAGTGCATTGAAATGTGCATTAGAGTCAAAAGTCCCCAGGAGACGCTGGGCAGGACAGTAGCCCTGTGGCTACAGAAAACCTGGGGGAGAACATCTGCCCGCATGCCGGCCATGGGAACAGTGCGCCCAGCACTTCATGGACAACAAGATAATCACTCTGGAAAAGTTAGGGAGCAGAGGAGAGCAATCAAAAGTGAACACAGCGGTGGCAGCAGGAGCTCCCAGTTTGGGGGTGCGGCCCCAGGAACCGCTCAGGGCACCGTCAGGCCAGGGCTGGGCACGTAAAGAGCACCAGCAGCGTCCCACCTCTGCGCACAACGTCACACAGAGGGAGACGGGCACGCAGGGAGGGAGAGATACAGCCCCTGCGGACCCCCAGGACCCGCAGCGGAGGGGGACACGTGCAGGTCCCGGCCGCAGCAGCTTTCCCACCTCACTGCCGCTGCAGGATGGGTGCGGGGTGAGGCCAGCACTGCCCTCCCGGACCCTACAGCCCTGCGGTCCTTCCGGGATCGGGTGGGATTTTCCCTGCAAGGAACCCCCTGCACCACAGCTAATGCACTGCCAATACTGCTCGGGTTCGTGACACTGTACGTGACATTTTTGGGGGCTGTGTTTTGAAGACAACATTGACCACTACGCTATCCTTCCTGCCGATGCACCGCACTCATTCGGGAAATGAATGCTCAGAGAACATTTTCCTTTATGGACACTGGAGCCCGAATCCTCTGTGCTCTAATTACTGTGTAAGCTTTCAAACCACTCAGCAGGATTTTAAAACGTAAGGAAAAGTTTTTGATGCTTTAAAAAGGAAGTAGTGAGTATTTGTAAACTACAGCCAAACGTATAAAACAATATTTCTTTAGTTCTAGCTAGAAAAGTAACTCTATCACCTCACAGTTCAGTTTCAGCTACATTCAGGTCTAGGAGTCTCCACATTCTTATGTAATGCCTTAAAGCAGCAACAGACATTAAACAACAAAATTAAAGTTTATAAAAAAATTCTTAAAAATAAAAAAAAGATTTGGTTTCTGTAATCCTGTATGTTCAGTGTATGTAACCTGACCAGGGTTCCCTTACACCTGCTGCTACAGTTTGGGGATTTTTGGCAGTTGCTTCAAGAGAGGTTTTGTTTGTTTAGGAAAAGCAATAATTTGCTATAGTTTCAAGTTTGCCTGCAGCACCCCGGCAGCTGCCTCCACACTTACTGCTCAGCAAGTTGTGACTTTCCAGCTCTAGGCTAAAACGGAATATTTAATGCTCTGGAGGAGACTTCTCATCTCATCAGTTATGCGTAGAGCTTCCTGCGCTGGGCAATTAAAGCTCTTTTGTCCATCATTTTCTACAGATCACTGCCGTTAGTCCCTTTAAAGAAAAGTTACCCTGCCAGGTTCTTTGGTTAAAGACATTTCCTCAGCTCTCCCTGCGGGGCCAGGCTGCCTTCCCGCAGCACATGGCTGGGGAGGGATGGTGCCATGGCAGAGTCCGGCGGCCGTGCCCGTCCCTCACCCGCCACGGCAGCGGAGCTGTGCATCTTTACCAGAGAGACGAGGGACGCTCGGCTTGCTATTCGCAGGCAAAATAATCCTTGAGCGGGGAAAAGAGGTGCCGGATGACGGGGACGCTCCACGATCTTCCCAGCAGCTTCTGGCGAGCCCCGCGGCCGATGTTGGAGACGTCCGTGTAGTGGAGGGGGAAGCCGAAGATCCTGCGGAGCAGAGGCAGGAGACGGGGGGGGGANCCCAATTTTCTTTCCCAGAGCAAATACGGATCGCTTTCCCCCCAAAGCCCTCAGAGCACTCAGCAAAGGCAACGCAGCCGTTCCTGCTCTGCCCGGAGCCAGCGGCAGACTCGCCCCAGGGCAGTGGCAGCAGAGCAGCGCCCACATTTCCTACGGCCCCGCTCCTACGGACACAGGGAGCCCAGTACATCATCCCACGCGTATCTGGGCAAGTGTTATCTGCCCCATGCGACTTAACCTACGTGCGGACAGGGACCAAGTGCCCAGAGCCAGCTGGGATGCGACCCGTCCCATGGAGTCAAGCCAGGAATGAAGGAGCCGCGCACTGCACCTGCTGGCCTGCCGAAATGTATACGTGGCAAGTATGTGCACAGCCTCCCGCCCCAGACACGCCTGCGGGCAGAGAACGGCGAGCTGCCCCAGCTCTGGGAGCTCACAGCACCGCCGCATTTACAGACACCGGGGGCAGCCAAAATTAACCAGCAGCCATGCTAAAAATTTCTATTATGGCTCTGGAGTCCACTAAGTTGCACTGATATACACTGTACTGAAACACCGGTGCCCCTGGGTGAGCCGAAGGATGGACAAGAGATGTTGACATACACCCCAAAACATACACCCCAAGGAGAGCAGCAGCCCTGGGCAGTCACTACCATCTCAGGTTTTGAGTCTTGATGAAATTAAGAGACTCCTGTCTTACCAAAGCGCCCTGATGTGCAGCCCGTCAGGTGAAACAGTGAGTGTGATGAGCTTTCCTGAAGAACTATAATGTGTTCATCACACCAGTGGCATCTCCTACAGCCACCACAGCTTCCCTACTGAAATACCCATCACCTCCGCAGATCGCCTGCCTCAAAGGCTGGAGCAGAAGTGTCAAATACTGGAGCGTCGCTGCTCCAGGCAGTTGTCGTCCGTCCCCGTGAGCTGCAGCAAAGTCCAGCCCACCGCCACCAGCACACCCAGCAACCGATCCCCTGGGAACGCACCCCAGCAGAGCTCAGATTTCCCAGTTAAAGGGAGATGCTGGCAGGGATTAAGACCCCGGCATGCTGGCTCCATTTTAAAATTGGATTAGGAAAATAAAAGGAAAAGCAAAACAGAAGAGCCACTAATAATCTCTCAGCCAGGAATCAGCACTAGCACTGAATACTGGTGAGTAAAAAGCAAACACTAAATATCTAAAGACAATAGAAAATTCCTCCTCCCAGCTCTGTGTGTCAAGTCCTCAAGCAGCCTCTCCAGCTTGGCCAAGGGCAACTCATCACTCTCTCAGGAACCATCAAGTTGTCAGAGGTCATTTACCATAAACTCATGGCTCTCGCCTGCTCCAGCACACACCAGACCAGAGCAGATCCTCCCAGGGCAGGCGCAGGATCCCTTTTCCCAGGGCAGCTCCCTTCCTGACCCACCCTGCGAGGCCAGAAGCTTCGGGATTCTCCTACGGGAAGGGCACTCTGCTCCCCAGTGCGGTCAGAGCCCTGTACATCCTGAACGGTATCACCATCCTCGCTCGTTAGCTGTTCCTAACGGGGCCGGGCACTGCCAACCCACGTTCCTCAGTGGCGCTTTCGGAGGAGCCCTGTGCCCGTGCCATCCTGCCTGCCTCTGCTCAGCAAGGCACCTCTGCAAGCATCGCCCTGGGCTACTTCATGGAGATGGCTCTGAGTCACCCGTCGGGCACTTCCAGCGCTTCCGCCTCATTACAACCAGATGAAAGTTCTGGTGTCATTTAAATGGCATGACACGACAAAGGCTTGGTAATTGCCATTTCACTTTCAAATACCTACATGCCTTTAGCTCAGCTTTAATTAATTTTAACTCCAACAAATACTGTCAACTTAAATATAAACAAGCAAAAATATTTAAAATCGGTCTGCGTTTATTGGCCGAGACTTTGGCTGGGCGAAAACTCCAGGTTTTGTTGCTAGAAGTATTTGGTGTGCAGCGACTGCAAGCAATTGGGGTTTACTCTACTCCAAGTCCTTCTGTTGTGTTTTGCCATGAATTTGGGGTGCTACGAGGCGTGAACAAAGTAAGGAGGAGCGCAGTCGTGCTTTGCCCCCACCTGCCGTAGTGTGAGCTTCCCCGCAATGCCACACCGGGCTGAATGTCCCCGGCCCAGGCAGCTGCTCGGGTTCACCTCCAGCAAACCCCTACATGGCACTGACCAGGTCATGGGACTACCACAGAACACCCTACATCAGCCTGGGTCTCAAACACAGGCTGGTGCACATGTGCATCCCCAAGCCAGACACGCCACTCAGCACCCTGCGCAAGCCCCGTCTCTCTTCCCTCCACGGGCTTCAGGTCCGGGGGCAGAGAACGCTGCTACACTTTTCCCACAGTCTCATCTTTGCTCATTAACAAGCGCGTTATCATGTGTACATCCCCACAGGGAAACTGCACCGTACGGGAGCTGCAGCTCTTCGGCTCCCAGGAGCTGGGCTTAGGGCCAAGGAGGAAAGACCAACATGCAAGCACCACAAAACAAAACAAAACGCCAGCGAGACATTCAAAACGCCAGCGATCGTTTGATTACCTGTTCATCCCCGGAAGGTTGCCCCAGAAATAGCGTGCTCGGTGGGCAGCTGATATCTTGATAGCATCAATCATAACTGGGTTACACTGCAGGCCATGAGGGGGGAGGAAATAAAAGTTAAGAGAAGGTGTGGGCTCAGCCATCGCCTGCACGCGAAGCCCTTCTCCGCTGTACTGCAGGAACTTAAAAATCTTCAGCAAATCCTCCTAAGGATGTAGCCCCAACAAACCCTTGTTCCACCCCAGAGCACGGTCAGGTTGGCCATGTGGGCTACCACGCCATAGCTGTGGCCAGGAGCTAATGAAAATCATAGCGCGCTTCAGTGCTGATTTCTCTGGGACAGGATCAGGGCTGTCAGCCTCCAAAGGAGCTTCTACATACGGGGGTCCCTGCTGAACCACAGCCCATCTTGGCTACCACAGAGTTAAAAATCCTTTCCAGTCCCTGACCTCCCTAGAAAGGCAGGCATTGCTCTGAACAAATGCCTTCTGCAAGGCTGACAAGAACCCTCCCCCAGAGAACTAGTGCCTGGCGTTAACCTGCTGAAAGCCAGAGGGGATCCAGAGCCAAGACTAAACAGTTGACTCCTGGTGTGTGCATCAGGCAAGGGGTTTTCCAGCGTTGGGGACATAACACACCACAGACAGACCTTCACAGCCTCAGCACACCTTGCACAGCCCAAATGTCTCCTGCTCTGATGCCCTTCCCAAAGATGGCAGCAATCCCTACCTCCAGAAACCGAGAAATGTCCCTCTTGTCGTTGACCCTCATGGCCACCACATTCTCGAACATCCAGAAGAAGGGGCGCTCCTCTCCGGCCTTGGGACGGGCGTAGTTGAGCAGGTGGTAAAATTCGAAGAACAGCCTCCCGGTTCCTTCTACAAGGGACAAAACCGGAGCAGCAGGTTGGGACCAGCTGTGTGGCACAGGGGGCACAGGTCTGGGGGTCCTGGCTGCCCTCCCCACTGTGATTGCCATGGAGACAACCTGTGCTTTGCAGGTGCCATCCCATGGTTTGCAGGTCAGAGAGAAGCCACCACCAATGCAGACTGGGGCTGAACCAACTTCTCTGGACTTCAAGGTGGCTCCACGCCCTGGGAACACTCTGGGGGGACCCAGCCCTGCAGAGGCAAAGCAGCCTTACCGTACAGCCCCTTCCTGGCCGGATTGACAAGGGAGAGGTCGTTACAGGGGCTTCCACCGATCACCAGGTCAAAGGGACCCCACTCCTCGATCTAGAGTGAACAGACAGACACAGTTAGGAAATGCCATGTAAGCAGGTCTCTCCTCCACAGCAGGGCAGGGGGCAAGCCCTTCCCAGGGCTGGTGGGTGAGACCCACTCGGTCACGGGGACACGTTCCCCAGCCCGCCCGCAGAAGCAGTGCTCACATTTCTCTTGGTTATGTTCCTGACGTCGTGCACATAGGTGATGTTGCTCTCATGCTGCATGGTGCTCACAGCAATGGGGTCTTCGCAGATCTCCGAGGCGATGTACTTCTCCACTTGGATGCCCAAGTCCTTCAGCACCAGGTACCCTGCCAAGGGACAGAGGTCTGAGGTTGCAGTGCTCTCTTTAGTCTCCCAGTCTCCTTCGTCAGCACAGACGTTCGATGTGGCCACTCTTGCATGTCCTAGGTGGGTGCAGTCAAACAGGACTTCTGGATGAGCAAACTATTTTTTGACTTGTTTCTCCAGGCAGGTTTGCTCCCAGAAAGCAGAACTCCAGAGCTGAGTGAACTAAGTCAAACCAGTTGCCCTCAGGCATTTCTTCACCAGAGGCTGGTTACCAGCACGCCCACAGCTCTTGCTTCTCAGTGAAAACAGCTATCTGAGACCACACTCAGTGCAGCAGGAACCTCTGTGAGCAAAATTCCCGTGCACTCTCTCCATCTCTCCATCCCTCCCTCCTCCACAGCCCTGTCCATCAGGAATGGGAGCCCCTTCCCTCATCCCCTTCTGATGGGGACGCCCCTGCCCTTCATCCCATTGTCCCCACCAAGCTTTCAGAGTCAAGTTTGAGTCCATTAAACTATTCATCCCTGACATCCAGTGCTCTAAGCCACCAGGACGGTGCTCTTCCAACGCCTCACCTGTTGCAATGCCATCAAACAAAGACAGCACTCGAATAGGTCTCCTCTTCGCTGGTGGGACCGTTGGGTAGATTTTGGGCGCAGCCTGCAATGAAAGGACAGCAATGAAGCCCCAGCTCTGGCAGTGCTGTGATGCTCTATAAGGCCAAACCTTTGGATCTACAGGCATCTCCTCCACTTTCGGGGGAGAATCTGCAGGGCCAAGAGCCCAACACCCTTGGAGAGGGTGGATGAGTGAGACCACGGCAGAGAGCCAAGGAATTTCCAGCTGTTCGCCTTGCCCTCTGCAGACCTCTCCCCCACAGCCTAGTGCGCTGGGCTTGCCTGCCCGCAGCCCTTACGTATTCCTGTCCCTTGTCGCTGGTGAAGAAGTCCTGCAGGCGAGTGTTCCAGTCCTGCCGGCGCTGCAGCACCCCGTAGCTCCTCTGGGGCTGGCACATGTAGCAATTCCAGGGCTCCTGCTCTTTTGCCTTGGCCGATGTCCCTCGCCCCACCAGCACCTCCAGACACTCCACACAGAAGCACCTGCCCAAATCACAACACCTCATGCCCGTCACCTCCAGAAACCCCTCTAGGTCACCCCAGCCTCTCCTGGCATCTCCTCTGCCATGCACCAGAGCCCCACCCCATTCTGTAGGATGTTGTTCCATGCAGTATCTTGGTTTTTAAGGCTGCAAACACAACCTGGTGACCCAGGTAAAGCTCCTGCCTCCTCCATTCAGAGAGAATCCAACAATTCTATGAGCACCATAGAATCATAGAATAGTTTGGGTTGGAAGGGACCTTAAAGATGACCTTGTTCCAAACCCCCTGCCATGGGCAGGGACAGCATACACTAGACCCCTGGACTATCCTGCCCAGCCTCATGTACGACCCTGCTTTCCTGCGGCTCCCCAGGAGCTCTGCTGTGAGCTCGGACAGAGGAGCAGAGACGAGGAGCAGAGACGGGGCCCACCTGCAGCAGCTGGCATTGCTGCAGAGCAGCAGCTCCTTGCCTTCACAGCAGACAGTGCAGTAGGACTGGTAGCCGTCTTCGTCATACATGTAGAAGAGCTCCAGGAATCTATCCTAGCGAAAGGACAAGGGGGAGGAGAGAAGGATGGAGGATCAGGATCTGTGCTCAGAGGGTGAAGAGGGAACACAGCTTTGCTTCGTCCCTGGTGCACCCTGAGAGCTCGGAGATGCACATCCTCGGTGCTGCAGGCGGAGAGAACATGCCGAGGGACAGCCCCGTGGTGGATACAGGACCTGGCACAGTCACCCCTCCTGTCCCGGTAGCACCGGCTGCAGCGGGGCTGGACTCAGCCCCCCATCCTCCTGCCCCAGGCTCAGCCCCGGCACGGCGGCACTTACCCTGCACGTCTGGCAGAGGCCCCCCTCGAACAGCGGGTGGAAGGTGGCCGGGTTTCTCCTCCCACAGGACAAACAGCTGTCTGTGTGACAGAGAGAGCTCCACTCACCCCGGGGTAGGAAACCCCACGCAGGAGCGCAAACCCCACACCTCCACCCCACGGCGGGCTGTGGAGGCTGGAGACTCTCGCCTGAGCCTGTGCAGGTCCAGACGCAGCTGCAGCTCCCAGCAATCTGCGATCACAGCGCTTTCCCCCTTTCTACACGGTGCAGTTAAGAAGGGACCCACCATCTTTGCCTAGTGCTGCCTGCACCCGCACCAGCCCCACACCTTTTCACAAGAGAGACAGGGCAATCGATTACCTTCGAGACTCCCGCTGTTGTTCGTAACTTCAGAAACCATTTGCTCTTTATAAAATTAAAAACAAAAAGAGAGATTTATCGTTTCTTATGTAACAAACTTTAAATGCACTTTACTTAGAGACGCCTTATTTCTTGCATTAAAACTGCTACAGCTTTCTTTGCACAGAGAGTCACAGAATGGTTTGGGTTGGAAGGGACCTTAAAGATCACCCAGTCCCACCCCCCTGCCCTGGGCAGGGACACCTCCCACCAGCCCAGGTTGCTCCAAGCCCCGTCCAGCCTGGCCTTGAACCCCTCCAGGGATGGGGCAGCCACAGCTTCTCTGGGCAACCTGGGCCAGGGGCTCACCACCCTCAGAGTGAAAAATTTCTTCCCAACATCTAATCTAAATCTACTCTCTTCCATTTTGAAGCCATTAGCCCTGTCCTATCACTGCATGCCTGTTTAAAAAGTCCCTCTCCAGCTTTCTTGTAGGCACCCTTCAGATACTGGAAAGCGGCTATAAGGTCTACCCAGAGCCTCCTCTCCGGGCAGAACTCTCTCAGCCTGCCTTCTTAAGAGAGGTGCTCCAGAAGGCAGGCCATGGGCACATTAGAAATTTTGGTGCGAAACCCTTTCACTGCTTGAGATATTAGAGCTAGAGTTTAAAGTAGCAACACACAGATCGTTTCCAAGCTGAGCAAATAATAGAGCCCAGCTTGTGGTGCCATGTCTTGCAGTTGGGTTTGCTGGTGTCTTATAAGGCACAAATGAGCAGCAAAAAGCTTTTTTCTTCGGAATCAAAGCTCACGGCCCCTGTGTAGACGCAAGCCCTTTCCCAGAGATGTTTCCCAATGCTTTTCAGGATGCACGGCCCAGGCCATGCTGCTTCCCAGCTCTCACTGCCCATTACCTCGGGTCTGGTCCTCTTCCACTCGCTGCTCCTTGTTGTTGTTGCAGGGGTTGGTCTTCAGCCTCTTGGTGGGGGGGCACTGCTCGAGGGACAGCACCTCCTCAGTCCCATTCCTCAGGGCCCCATTCTCTGCAAGGGAAAAGTGACTCCCTGGGGATGAGCCCCCAGCACCAGGAGCTCCCCAGGACACCGGGGGACATCTCTTGCCAAGCCCAGCCAGGCTCCATCCCAGACAAAAGCAGAGCTCTTTCTGACCGCCCAGGCTCCCCACGCATGGCTTGAGGCTCAGCTAGGTCATGACTTCCAAGAGCAATGGCTTTGAGGGTGCTTTACTCTGGCATTTTGCGATGCTGCTGCGGGGGACCCCAGTGAGGAGCCCCAGGGCCACTTCAGCACCAGGCCAGCCTGGTGGCTGCAGGTGGCAGGCAGGCTCAGCCAGGACCAACCACCAGCCCCATGCCCAGCTCACGTCACCACCTCACCTGAGGCTTTGGGCGGTCGTAGTCCCTTGAGACCCAAGGGTTTGAAGCCGGTGAGCGCCCAGTCGATCATGGGCTTCAGCTGCTCCTCCAGGGACTCCCCGGGGGCAGCTGAAAATGTCTTCCCCGACCGGCTCCGGGCAACCTGCAAAGAGAGGAGGGATGGCATGGGCCAGGGTGACCGGGGCTTGTCCCCAGCTGCAATGAGCATGGCCCACATGCCTGCCAGGTCCCAGGCGCCCTCTCCACCACAAACACACGCGCGCAGGGCTCGGCGTCCCCGGCTCAGCGGCAGCTGCTGGATTCCGGTGTAGGGTGTACCCTCGGCTGCACTCCTGTGCCTCCCCTCCAAGCAAGGAGCCCGTCTGTCCCCCACCAGCCCCAACCCAGCTGGGAGCAGGGACAGCCCAGCCCCAGCTCTCGCCTGGACTCAGCTCCCCAGCAAGAAAAGTAAAGGCAAAAGAGGTGCCTGTGGGTTTGCAGCACCGTAACCTGGAGCGTGATGCCTGCCCTGGATGGGGATCAGACCCATGGGGTGCTCAGTGCCGGCCCCGACTGTAAAGGGCATCCAGCACCAGCCCAGGACACCTCCTGGCAGTGTCACAGTGCCTTCAACCACAATGCTGCCACGCCAGAGTCCCTAGAGGGAGCTTGGCCCCAGGGTTGTTTTTGGAGCAGAGACCCTGGAGCAGCAGCAGCTACTCCTGAATCCCCCAGGATAAGCAGGGTTTGGCCCCACGGCTGTGCTTGGAAATAGTCCCAGCAGAGAAAGGAGGGTTTTCCTACAGACATCTGTCCACATCGCCCCAGCAGATGGGGGAAATGATTAATTCTGGACTGCGGCAGGAGCTCCCGCACTGATCTCTCTCAAGGTGATCCGCAGGCATTATCCAGAACCACTCCCAGATGCAAAGCAGAGCAACGTGCAGAGGGGCAGAGCCGGGAAGGCCGAGCCCCAACCACCTCCACACACACTGCCCGAGCTCTGCAGGCGCCCGGGCTGAGCAGACGCCCAGCTTCCCGGCTGCGACACCTCCTCCTGCCCCTGCAAAGCCTTTCCTTCGCTGGCTTGGCTGCATCCGCCGCCTGGNCCATCCAACCCCAGCTCTGCTCCGCGGTTACCTCCAGGGCATGGTATATGGCTCGTCGGTAGGAGACCAGCTTATTAAACGTGGAAGAATTGAAATGCTGCCTAAAGGCCATCAGTCCCACCAGCTTGTCTGCAGAAACCTGGGAGAGAGCGACAAAAGCTTACCAGCAGGCACAGGCATGCCTTGCTTGGGCTGCGTTCCCCATGGCACTGTGCCCCCCGAATTGCAGACCCGTCCCTGCAGCACAGCAGCTCCCAGCATGGCTCTCACGCTGCAGCCAAGGGCGCCGGGCTGCAGCCATGCCGGGGCTTTGTCTGGACCGTGCAGTCGGGCGAGGAAGCCCAGTGTCAGCTTTGCAGAGGGCGACAAACAGCAGAGGGAAGAAAGCAGAGGCGGCAGCATCGCACTCGCGACTAGGACGGGTGTTTTGCACCCTCTGCTGGCACCGCACCTCTGCTGGCACAGCCGGCGCAGCATGGGCACCCAGCACAGCGCTTCCCTCCCTCCCGCCGAGGGGTGATGGGGCTCCGGGAGGGCATCCCTCACCAGGCAGGGAGCAATGGGGGCAGCCCTAGAGACCAGGGCTTGGACAAAACCCTGCAAAGGGGAGGGACAGACATCCCTGTTGCCAGATTCTGTCACCAACCTACAGTGACCAGGCACTAGTTATGGTCACTAGAGCCACGAGAGCCTGACTGTGCCAGACACCAGGGTCCCTGCCCAGGGAGGCCACAGCTGGGCACACACAGCCCAGAGGCAGCCCCAGGAATGGAACAGACGGCCGAAATGTGCAGGGGTGGGGATTTCAGCCTGGGTGAAATCAGGCGCAGGCAGCAAGCTTACCTCGGAGAACTTCCCATCTCCGAACCACTGCACCCACCGCATGCCCGAGACAGCCTGGCGCTTGGCCGTGGCTCTGTAGGAGACAACGATCGCAGGCCACCAGGAGAAACCTTTGATCTTTCCCCAGACGAGCTCCCCAATTCCAAATTCTTTCCCATCCTGTAAGCAGAAGAGGACAACACAGATCAGCCAAAAGCACAAACTCCCCGTTTTATCCAAGCACCCCCGTAGGGGAACGGCCGCGGGGTGCCCTGCAGAGCTGCTATGCCACGCGCATCACTCGCTGCAGTGCACATGGGCTTCTGTGCAAGGACCTATAAAAGCTGCACCCTCTCCCTCAAAAAAATGGCCGAACACACCCCCGGCAGCGCCGGCTGCCAGCCCTGCACCACGCAGGAGCTGGGCGCAAAGGTCTGCGTGTCGGCACCCCATGCCAAGCCCAGCGCCTGGCACGCAGAGCATGGTGCGTGCTCCGTCCTGCACAGCCCTCCTGGCACCCGCACCCCGTGCGTGCCCACTCCTGCCTGCCCTCCCGGGGTCTCTGCAAACACCGGGAAGCCTTTTCCTGCCCTCACAAACCAACAGCTAGGAAGCTCCGGCTGTCACAGGAGGGCTTGCAGCGGCCCCAGGGATGGGCAAGGCAGGAGGGCAGCAGGTCCGGGGAGTTCAGCCGGACTCTCCTGATCCCCATCGCAGCCATGTTTGTCCCGGAGACCTTGGCTCACTGCATGGTGCTGCTGAGCCACGAGGCACAGCCCAGGCCGAGGGATGTGGGGAACACAGCAGGGGATGGTACGCGTCCTGCCTGGCTGCAGGGAGGACTTTGCATAGAGGCTGCTCCCTGGGCTCCCCGAGCAGACGATGTTGCTCCTTGGTGTGTGGAAGCCCCCGTTCATGGGGCTCACAGCTCAGCTCGTCTGGCTGCACCCCAGGGAGAGGAGAGAGGGCACCCACCCTCCTCTTCTTCCCACAGGAGAGAGCAGGGAAAAAAGGGCAGAGAAAAAACAGGAAGAAAAGGAAAAGGTGGGAATTACGGTGAGACCATGCCAAGAGCCTCAAACAGGCAGCATGACAGCGCCACACCGGCACGGTGCTGTGCCCAGTGAGGCACCTCGCACAGGAGCAGTCCCCTCTGCCTGCAGAACCCTCCTTCCCAGCTTTGTTCTGCAATTAGGCACCTAATTATGCAGCAAGAAGCAATTGCCCAACTCCTGCAAGTCTCGGGCCCTGCCCTGACGCCCGCAGGCACTGAATCACGCTCCTCTGCAGTTCCAGCAGCTTCGCTCCTCTCCAGCATCCCCCGACAGAAACATTTTCTACGCATGCAACTGCCTGTCTCGGCGGGGCTGGGCATGGCTGCCAGCCCGGCGTGTGCCGTGCACGCGTCCCTCAGGGGCCCTTGAAGGCTTGGCAGCCCCCCTTGTGGCACAGGCAGGGGCTCGGCGGGGCTGGTCCCCGCACGCTGATCATCTGCAGCAGGGTACCCCCGGAGCAGCATCAACCCCGCTGCCCTATGGACGGGGACAGCCCGGCACCATCGCACCCCGGACACACAGGGAAGGGCAGGCACGGAAGAGGAGGCAGGAGAAGCAGCAGCGAGGTTTCCAGAAGGTCCCGTCGCCTGCAGGCTTGGGACAAGCCAGGAAAGTTCCTCCTCGCCCCGCACCATCCCAGGTGCAGGATTCCAGCGCCCGAGCAGAGTTTGGCCCCTCCATACCTGGTACTCCAGCGCCATCCCCGCGTCTCTGCTCTCCGGCTCCTCGGCCCCCAGCTCGGCAGAGCCATTCTGCCCTTCCTGGGAGCTGCTGCCGGAGAGGGTGCTGCTGCTCCGGGATGAGTCCCGGGAGTCTTCCTCCGTCAGGTCGATGGTGGTCACGGGGATGGACGTGGTCGAGCGCCGCTTGGAGCTCTGTGCAGTGGAGGGAGCAGAGTGTGAGAGTGGCAGGAAGGCGGGGAGAGGGGAGGAGGGGAGCAGAGACCTGCCCCACATCACCCCCAGCCCCTCATCCAGGGATGGGCCGGGGGGGGATCCAGGGAGAGGGGCACCACCACAGCCAGGAACGGAGGGGAGGGCCCAGGACTGGGGCATTTCTGGGAGAACTGCTCTGCTTTTAAGTTGCAAGACACATAGAAAACGGTGCACCATTCGCTTTCTTCCCTCTTCCTCTCCTCAATTCACCTCAGGGTGTTCAAAGCACCCTGTCCATAGCAGGGGCAAGCAACAGCACACACACCCCCACTTCACAGGGGAAACTGAGGCAGGGAGAGGCCCCAACATATCTGAAGCCACTTGGCCAGGGCACAGCAGAAGTGGAGGTCTTCAGAGCCCCAGGGAAGCCCTGGCCCCACGCAGACCCTCACCCGCAGGGGAGCTGGCAGGTCCCTGAGACTCTCCACACTGTTCGTTTCCTTGATCTTCATCTCGTGCTGGGTCTGCCCTGCCTGGAAGATGAGGCGGACGGGGGGCTTCTGCCTGAGGCTGGTCTCCCAACCAGCGCTGCCCCGGGGCCGCACCTGCAACCAGAACAGAGAAGTGCCGTGGCACGAATGCCTTCCCCATGCCAGCAGCATGCTGGGGACAGGGACAGCCCGTGCTCCTCAGAGCTGGGCACTAGCAGCACCAGAGCCCCAGGGATGGGGGCATGGAGAAGGCAAGAGGAGCGCAGACGGCTGCCGGAGCAGGACCCAGGCTGAGCCCCTTGGTGCGACCGTGTACTTCACAGCATCTCTGCTGGGCTGCACAGCCAAGCTCAGGAGCACCCATTGCTGCAGCTCCCAGCACCCTGCAGGGGGGCAGCATCCCACCAGCAGCTGCTTACAACAACTTCTGTTTCCAGCTCTCATGTGCATCCTCCATTATACCCTCCCATACCCTTCCTCCTCGCAGCTACAGCCATTGCTGTGCGACCGAGACCAGTGGGAGCCAGCAGCCGGGAGGACCGGCCACAAGAAAAGCCACAAGCCCCAGCAGAGCAGCCATCCCAGGCATGGCACCCTGCTCACACATGCATGGGTGCTCTCCCCGCTAACAGCCCAGCCCCACAGAGGCACCCAGGGCAGCCTTTCACCAGCGGCTTCAGCAGCCGCAGTTTACAATCAGTCTAACCCAGGCATGTTTCCTGCATCCGGCATAACAAGAGTTTCAAAATGAAATGAGATTTTGCAAGTGAAGAGCCCCCGAACCCGACGTAGCGGAAAAGCAGAATTTTCACCCCGCTTGGATTTATGGCTCTTTCTTTTGGAAGCTGCCTCATCACAGGCAGATCTCCAACCTTGGGGTTTCATTTCAAAGTTAAAACAATAAAGCCAGAAGGCAAAAATGCTTCCAGACCCCGGAGGTTTGTCAACCTAGTCAACAAAAGGAGGGGGGGCAAAACTGGGATCCAACCCCAAAGCAGCTAAAATCAGGCCACCCTGAGAATGGGAGACACAAGATGCTTTGGTCCATCAGTACAGCCAAGCCTTTTTAAAGAAAATACCAGCATAATAATTATTAGACTGCTACAACATGTAGTGGGCATCACTGCATCACACACCATACCCTCCTGCTGCTGCTGACATAATGTAAATCAGGAATTTAAAACTTAAAACAAATATTATGCTTGTAAATTAATATTGCATCTGCCACTGGACTGTTCCCCCAGCACCAAGAGCAAGAGCTGCCCCAGAGGGGAATAGTCAGGTATTCCAAGAACCAGCTGCCCCCCACCAACAGCCCATAAAACCCCCCGGGCAGCGAGGTCTTACAGCAGCCTTGGCGAGCACTTACCTCCCGCGCTCCTGCGAGAGCAAGCGGCCAGGACAGGTCCTCCTTGGAGAGATCTCCCTTGCTAACCCTCTTGTTGTTCTTCAGGGATGGCAGCCCCAGGCCCCCAGCATCTGCGCAGGGACAAGGCAGAGCTGCCTCAGTCTCCGTGAGCCATCCCGGCCGTGTCCCTGCACGCCTCTGCCCGCGGCTGCTCTGAGCAGCAAGACATGATTTGAAAAAACGGAAACCTCATCTTGGAGAAATGTGGTCAAGAGCTGAAGACAAGTGGTGTCCCCAAGGCTCCCCATCATGGTACTGCTGACACTGGCAGTCCCAGGTCACCCAAAACTGGGAGGGACTCTAATAGCATGTGTGGGGACCTTATGTAATTTTCTGTTCCTGAAAGCTCAGAGGCACAAGGAAACCATACAAAGCCCACTATTCAGGGCTTGTCACCAGTTCATTTAAAGCAAGGACCTCATGAACCCAAGAGCTGACATTTGGGGTCTATGACCAGAGCATCCTAGGAGCTGTGATGCAGCCGGCAGCAACCCTTGGGCATGTGACAGCCCCCCACCTCCCTCCTCCCCAGGGGCGTTAAACCATCAAGGGGCAGAGCCAGCATCCCAGCGTGGCACCCGTTTCCACAACCACTTCTGTCACCATGGCCTGGATGTGCCACCAGAAAGCAGAAACCCAGTGGAGTCATGGAGCGACCCTGGCCACAGCTGTGATGCTCCCAGGAAGCCCTTGGGATGGTGGCTGGGAGATCCCTGGCCCCATGCATCCCTGGCACAGCACGGCGAGACTCACCTGGAGCGCTGGGCTTCCCATTCGCCTCCAGAAGCAGGGCAGGTGTGTCATTAGCGGAATCGGTGCAGTCCCCGTTGATGAGGATCAGCTCTGCCCTGCAGTCTGCCTCATCCCGGTCATGGCTCTTGTCCTTTTTCATGGTTGCCTGTGGAAGCCAGAATGGAAAGGAAATTTAGCCGTGCAAAAAGCCCCAGGGAAGGTGAAGTAGCCAGAGTAAGCTCTTCGAGCCAGAGACAACTTCTCATGCCCTTAGCAAAGGGGTCTAACTGGAGACGCATTTGGAGTGGTATCAGGAGCCAATGGGCACCTGGACAACACCTCCCCATAAACGTGGTGGCCCTGAATATCCACCAGCTCCAGTGAACAGAGGTCCTAGTTGCAACCTGTTTGTCCTTAGGGAAGTGCCAGGGCTTTTCTCCGTGTTGCACTGGCCCAGCCCTGCCATCGGTACGCCACAGAGTGCTCCTGGGCTCGGTGCTGCCCAGTCCAGGCTGGCTCTGCCGCAGGGGTCCCGGCTGCAGCTCGAGACCCTGTCCAGAGGGGAGCTGCGCTTCCCAGCCACCCTGCAGAAACCAGGGGACATCCCACCCCCCCGGGGACCAGACTCAACTGTGCTCCGGCTGCCCAGCAAACCCAGCACACCCAGCAAACCCAGCAGTGGGTGGGCTGTTACGGCAGCAGTGGGACAGGGCAGACAGCTTGCCACGGGGGGCAAAGTCCTGGCGCCTGCAGCGAGTTAAACTCTCCCAAAGGGAGAAAACTCCTCCTGCCCCCCTGCCCTGGCCTCAGCTCCCCCCTACCCCTGGCCCCAGGGCAAAGGGGCAGGGCAGGGGTCTGCCCTGGCTGCACTCACCAGCACTCACACATCACCATCACCCAACCCCAGGGACTGGGGAAAGAATGTCAGCGTCCCCCCACCCCAGTGTCCCCTCGCCCCAGTGTTCCCCCACCCCAGGAGCTGCTGCTGTGCAGATAAAGCCCGGCCAGGCGTCCCCCCAGCAGAGGTGGAGCATACCTCGCCTGCACCCAGATGCCTCTGCCCTCCCCCTGGTGCCCTCCCTGCATCCTGTTTTTGGAGGTGGAAGCTCCCAGGCTCTCCCAGAGACACCCAGGACTAGGCTAAAGAAGCTGCCTCATTGCTGGACTATGGATCTGTGCTGCAACTTGCCCCTTTGCCGGCACAATCATTTCAGGAGCATGTAGCTCAGCTCAATGAACTAAGGAGCAAGCAGGGCTTTACCCACCTAACACCCTGTTAGGAAGCAAAAGCAACACACACACCCCCCAGCCCTAAAAAGACCCCAGCTCCAGCCCCGACACCCCCTCCCCGGCGCTCTCGCTCAGCATCGCCTCCAACTGCTTCCCTAACAATTGAGATTTCTGCTTTGAGATCATCTGTCAGCACCTCTGACAAACAAAGACCAGTCGGGGTTTGATATTTCAGATGCCGAGGGCAGCCTTAAAACCCTGGTAACATCCAAACATGAAGGAAAACAGGTGTCCACGCACCCACCTCCACAGGCAGAGCCCCCAGGCGCACGTCCTGCCTCCCCTCCCCAAGACACGTCTCCTCAACAAAGGGATGAGAAGGAGAGCAATGGCACCAGAGGGAGTCTAAAGCTGCCTAAACCCCTACAGCTGCGTGCAGAAATCCAACTGCTGCAGCACATCTGCTCCCAGAACCCGGCGAACAATTCCTGGGAGCTGCCCAGACTCGCTGGGCTGCCCCCGGCCCAGGCGGCTGGTCCCGCGTGCCGGCCCCGTGCACGCCGGCCCCGGATGCTCTCAGATGCAAAAACACATCCCGATGCAGCACAGCCGGGTCAGCTCCACCGGGGTCTGCTCCACCCTCCCCAGCCATCCTGCAGAAGGGCAGCGACCATAGCCAGGAGCGACGCTGCCTCAAGAAATAGCCAATTTCACAAAGTAATAGTGAATCTCACAAAAAATAGCAAATCTCACTCAGGAATCCATACAGGGAGGTGTGAGAGGATACACTGCTCTCTTGGCACGAGAGCGACCCAGAGGAGAGGCTGGGGAGAGGGAGATGGGGCAGTGTGAGGCCGTTAGGATCCAGGGAGGACAGGAGCAAGCATGGCCACCTCCCAGCCCTGCAAAACATCTGCACCCTCAAAACCCCACTGGGACCTTCAGAGGGCCTTTGCATTTGGTCCTTTGTCAGGAGCCTGTTTGGGAGCCTGAGATGGGAGCCTGAGCCTGCAAGGTTCAAGCTTGCAGCTCAAAAAGGCTTCTCCTTTCTCAGCCCCAGGGGTGCCCTGCATGGCCAGCACACAGCAGGCCATCGGGCGAGCGTGTCCCTGCCACCACTGCGCTGGGGAGGCGGAGGGGAGTGACACAGCGGCCAGGTCTCCCCGGGACATACAGCCACGACTGATCACCAGATGTGCCACGCTCAGCTTGGCTGAGCGCTCAGGGAGCTCTGACATCATCCAGTTATAAAGTGTTAAAAAAAAAAGTGCTATCCCTTTAGAAGGAACTGCTCCCTGGCAGAGCTGGAGAGTCCCACACCAGGGCTCTGACGGTCCATGGGACCTGGCCACAAGCCCCAGCATAAGCGCAGGCATTTCAGGTCCCCGGGTGCAGGCAGGGCCTGCAAGCGTACATGCAGGAGCAAGCAGTGCATACACAGGAGCATACACACTGCTTGCTCTGTGCACTTCTCCAGCTGCACCACCTGAGATCACTCGAGGACATCCCGTCACCATCCTCTGATACACAAGCAGGAGTGGGAGCATCACACCATGACCCAAACTGCAAATCTAGTTAAACTCTCGCTTACCCAAAAACTTACACTGAGGCAGCAGGACTGCAATTCCCATCCCTTCTCCTATTTTGCACCGAGCAATAAAGCCACACGCCCCAGACTGTCCTGCCTGCTGAAGTTGAAGAGGGGTGTCCAGCCCGCTGCCCCTCCAACCACCGAGGATCTCCCGCAGGAGCCACCATCCTCACAAGCCTCAGCACCTCCTGCTCGGGAGGAAGGCTCAGCCCTTTGTCCTCGCCTCCCCTTGCAGAAACGCACACACCAACATGTGCACACAGGGCATTACAAAAATAATAAGAAACAGAGCACTCCCCTCACATGTTCTGTCTCACGGGAGGAGGAGGAAAACAGCACCGCAGTGTTTGCACTGCTTAACACACTGCAAACATACAGGCATGCACTACAGCCATAGGCTTTCGTACAAGAACCCACGAAGAATGAAATAATGCAGAATTCCGGCTCCGATGCTCAAAGCTCCCCAAGAGACTGGCGCTAGCGGCAGCCCCGACACTGCCTGGTGCCCAGGACGTGCCCTGCAGCGATACCCCACCGAGACAATGAACCCGCTGACTCCGGATCCCGCCCTAGTTTTGCAATACCAGTTTCTTTAAGGTTTGCCAAACTGGTTAAGGACCATGTTACAATATTAACTGCTTAGAGAGGCTCCCGGTCCCTGCCTGGCCGAGCTCACTGGCTACCCCGGCGCAGGCAGAGGGGCTGCGCTCACCTGCGAGGGGTCCCGGCAGGACCGTGCCTCCGCACCCCACTGCCCCCCGGGACCGGGGCTGCTCCCCCAGCCTGGCTTGGGCTGTTTTCAGTTTTCCTTCTTGAGAAAACAGGCTGGCCCTTATCAGGTGCGTTTCCCCAGTAGGTGGAGAGATCGCAGGGGAGACAGCCGGACTTTGCCTCCAGACAGGGGCATGCATATCAAAAGGCTGGAGGGAAGCGTTTTACATGATGGCTGGGATGGCAGCCATCACCCAAGCCCTGTTTGAATAACAAAAAGAAATAAAGGACCCCAATGGCCGGGGCTAGCTCCCTCCAGGCTGGCTCCGTCCGAGGGCTCTGGGCTATCACGCACACAAATGGCCTTTAACTCTCCCCAAACCGAACATTTCCCTCTAATCCTGGGAAGAAAAGAGTTGCTGGGTTGGCAGTTTAGTAAGAAAGGGAGCCCATTTTGGCAGATATGCTCATTAAGAAGGGCAGGCTCTCCCCTCCCCTGCCCGTTTCCTGTGCCTGGCCCCTTTCCGCGCTCCCGCGCTCCAGCACTTCCCTCCATTTTCCCCCTGTTTCCTCTCCTGCCCCCCCTGCCCCGCTCCGCTCCCCCTCCGGACCGCAGCAGCCCTTTGCGGCCACCCCCAGGCTCCAGCACGGTCACCCGCTGCCTTTCAGCAAAGCTCGGTTGAAAGAAAAGAAACAAAAAACAAACCGGCCCCTCCTCTCCCAGTGAAGACCAGGCCTGAGAAGTCTCCTGGGCAGCCACCATCACAGCCAGCCGCTGCTCCAGCCGCTCTAGGCTCTTTACCATGCTCATCTCGGTCATGTCCTGCTGAGATGAGCCACGCTGGCTCTCCCGAGCCCCCTGCCCAGGGACGTGCCCGGTGTGGAGCAGGGGCCGGGGCTGGTGCTGCTGCGGGCAGGGCTGGGGGCTGCAGGGCCTCTGCCGTCGCGCAGGTGGGTCTCGCTCAGCGGTGGCAGGTCCTCCGTCCTGAGCGGTTACTGCTTCATCTTTCCCCTGCACAAGAGGACATAAAGCGATGATAATGACACCTGACTGTCCCCATCTCCCCCCATCCTGGCCCTGTATAGCAGAGCTCAAGCCTCCAGCCATCCCCAGAGCCGGAGCCTGGGACACCCTGGCTCATTTCCCCTCATTTAATTAAAAAAAAACTGGAAACAGAGGGAGAAATTTAAAGTCCTGCTGAAGGAGTAGCATGTTTCAGCCCCCTTCCTTCTCCAGCCCCCTTTCCAAGGGAGGTCGGTGCAGCATCAGCAAGAGCCTCAGGACCAGCGCTTGCCCTGGGTGTCCACCCACTGCTCCTCTCTTCGTGACTCCTGAGACTTGTGCCCCACGTTGGGGCCACCCTGGAGTTTATTTCTCTCTCCGATGTTCTCCCTCCCCTGCCTCTTCCTCCACCAGAGCTTCTTTCCGGGCTCGGGAGGAGGAAGATGCCACTAGACTTCCCCCCGGGAACCCCCCGGATCGGGAGGAGGAGGATGCCGCCAGAGCTTCCCCCGGGATCCCCTCGGATGAGAAGGAGGAGGATGCCGGCAGAGCTCCCCCCGGGATCCCCCCGGCTCGGGAGGCGGAGGATGCCGGCAGAGCCCCCCCACCGAAATCCACCCCGGGACGGTACCTGCCGGCTGGGCCGGTGCCCGGCAGCTGAGCGCGCACCGGCTCCGGCCGCCCCCTCCCCTCCGTCCCCAGCCCCGGGGAAACTTCACGCCCGAGGCGCCGGCCGGGAGCTGCTTTCCTGCGAACAGAGAAAAAGCAAGATGCACTGACAGATCTCCGNCCCCGTGCCCCCCTGCTTGGGGGCGGCGCTGCCCGGGGCCCGCCGAGCCACGGGCAGGGTAACCCCAGCCCTCCCCAAACCCTCCCCGCCCCGAAGCCATCACTTGCCGTTTCACCGACGGCAACCCGAGACCCCGAGGGTTCGCCGTGCTCCCGCCGCGGCCCCGTGAGCTGCCCCTGCCCGCCTTCCCCTGCCCGTCCCGGCATCACCGGGGGTCCCCAGCACCCGGCCCGACCCCGCCGTGACAGCCTCGGGACGCGCCCCCGGGCTACGTGGCCGCGGGAAACTCCGAAAGTTGCGCCGGGAACCGGAGGGAGCGGGCGGGACCGGGAGGGAGCCTTGTCCGGGGGCTGCGGACACACCAAGACCCCCGAACCCGCCCGGCGGCCGAGCGCCAGCAACAAGTGGCGGCGAGGCCCGCTGCCCCCTCTTCCCGCTGCCCCGAGCCCCCGGGGCGGAGCGCCGCGACTCGCCCGGGGAAGCGGGAGCGGGGCCGCCCGATCGGCCGGGGCTGGGGCGCTCCCGCAGCACCCTC
>VXBH01000649.1:161942-180936 GCA_013400035.1 Rynchops niger
CTCCGCATCCTCCAACGGCGGCTCCGCACGCCCGGCGTCCCAGTATTCCCCCACTGCTCTGCATGGCCCGGGACTCCGTATCGCCCGGGACTCCACATTGCTCAGTGCCCCACATCCCTCCCTGCCCCGGTGCCCTGCATCCCCTCTCCGGGGCTCAGCATCCCTCTCTCGGGGCTCCATAGCCCCCCTGATGTATCGCACCCTCCCAGGGCTCCCCATCCCCTGCTACTCACTGGCGCCCCGGTGTCACCCACAGTGCCCGACATCACCTCAGCATCCCTCCGGGGCTCGGCGCTCGGAGCCCCCCCATAGCTCAGCCCCCACGGCAGAGTAGCCCCCCCCAGGTGGGAGAAGGGGCACCTCGATGCCGGGCAGAGCCCTCGCCCCACCGAGCCACCCTCTGCCCACCGGCTTTCCACCAGCACTGTGCCCCTCACAGCGTGGGCACAGCGTGGGCTGGGCAGACAAAGCCTTACAAATTTTACAGTCAGTTTTTGTTTGTTTGTTCTTTCCCTTTGCCACACAGAGGCGAGACACTTGGCGAGGGCTGTGCTGGGGACGAGGAAAACAGTCTCTGCCTCTCCTGCCCAAGACAAAGCATCCAGAGTCCACGTGGGGTATAATCTTCTCGGCTCCCTTGCTATTACTTCTAGATCCAGCAGAAAACTGTATAACAGTAAAAAGGCGGCATATCATTATCCCAGTGTGATAGAAACAAGCTTTCAAGGCCAGGGGGGAAAATGAGTTAGCCAAAGTATCTGGACCCTGCGGGAGGAGCCTGGACCAGCCCTAGGCCTGTGTAGCAGGTTTCCCCAGACCACCCCTCCAGCCCTGCAAAACACAAGCATGAAAAATGTGGCTGCACGTGCAAAAAAAGCCCGGCAAGTGGACAAGAGGAGCGGCGAAATCTGGTCTGGATAAGCCTTTGGGAACACTGGAGGTTACAGTTCAAATAAACACACGCTGCATAAACCTAAAGCTAATTTGCAACTCTGACGAGTAGATTAAAACCCAGCAAAGAGATTTTACTCCTGTTTGTTTTTCCAAATTTGGGAAAGCAAAATGCTTTTGCGGGCTGTGCTCAGGAGAGTTTCTAGGGCACTGCTAGGGTGGAATTAGTTCTTGCTTCAAGCATCCACGGGCTCCTCTCCCTTTCTAGGGAAACCTTCCTGCCTCTGTTGGCCTCGCTGACCTGCCATCAATCTCCCACCCGGCTGAAACGCCCTCTTTCTCTCTCTTCCCCTCAGTTATCACTTAATTCAGGAGAGCGCGTTTGTGAAAAAGGCCTGGTACCAAACAAAGCAGCTCTGGGCAGATTATGAGCCAAACCCTGACCTTTTCTCTGTGTCTGGTACACACAACCACGGAGGGATGCAGCAAGTTTATTTCCTAATGGTCAAGAGAGTTTGTATGGCATCTCACAGGGAAAAAAGGTACCTCTAAAGAGGATTTTATATTTAGGCTCCTGCCAGACATTTCTGGTACCCTGCGCCAGGCTCTCAGCTATTCCTGCAGGTATCAGAGCAACCCCACCACCACTGCCCGTCAGCCCTGAGGCTCTCCAGGGTGGAGATGTGGTGGGACATGGCCCTGGGGGAAAACCTCCTCTGCTCCATCACTGGAGTGGCTGCAAGAAGCTGGGGGGCAGGGGCTGGGGAGAGGTGGGGTGTCCCTCCCCAGTCCTGGGCACGGACTGCACGTCCTCCTCATGCTGTGCCATGGACACATCCCTCCCCATGACAAAGGGCCTCCCATCAGCAGCACAGCTGGACTGGCCAACGCTTCTGCAAAAAATAATTCTAGCAAGAAGTGTCATTTTCACACCTGGCTGGCCTCCCTCAGCCAGCATTTCAAATCCATGGAGCCGGTGACTGACCTGCTCTCTGTCACCGTCACAACAAAGTTGGGACTGGCAACATCCATTCACATCAGAAGTGATTCTTCATCCTCATCTTCCACTGTGAATGCTTCCCAGTGGCCGTGCCAGCCCTTCCACGCATAACTCATCAATCCCGACCCTGAATCCTTCTCCTCACCAAAGGCTGCTCACAGGATCACAGAATCACAGGGTTGGAAGGGACCTCTGGAGATCACCCAGTCCAACCCCCTGCCAGAGCAGGGTCACCCAGAGCAGGTTGCACAGGAACGTGTCCAGGTGGCTTTTGAATGTCTCCAGCAATGGAGACTCCACCACCTCTCTGGGCAGCCTGTGCCAGGGCTCTGCCACCCGCAAAGTAAAGAAGTTCCTCCTCATGTTTAGGTGGAACTTCCTATGTTCAAGTTTGTGCCCATGCTCCCTCAGACGTTGCCTTCTCTGCAGTGTCCCCGAGTTATGGCATGCAGCCCGGCTCCTCTCTGTCCACCTTATTCTCCCACTTCAAATCTCTTCCTAAAATTCTCCGTCACCACCCTGACCAGTAAAACCAACGCCATTTCCTGCCTGGAGCTCTGCTCTGGCTCCAATCGCCTGCTGTCTCTGGCTTTGCACTGAAGTCTTTGAGTCAGGACCTGCTCCGTGTTTCTTAAGCAGCATCCCCGGAGACCCCAGACAAATAAAGCAATTGAGCAAATATGTGTCATTACCTACAGCCATCAGCAGTGCAACCTTCTCATCTCGGGATCTGTGGGTCCCAGATTCCCAGGCCCCAGTGACGACTGAGTGCTTGTTCAGTCTTCTAGCAGGTAGGGAGAAGCACCAACACCATTAAATCACCTTGGACATTTGCAAGCTCTTCCAGCCACCCTGGGGCAGGGAGCAGGAGGAACTTTTCCTATCGCTGAAGCCGGCAGCAATGCTCCTGCTGAGTTCAGGCTTCGGGGTTTCCCGTGTCCGTGTACACACAGCACGGCGGCTCTTCCCCAGCCCGCAGCAGCAATCGCTTTCACTGCCTGGCGTTCTTGACTGCAGGACCCCATCAGAGCATGTCCCATGGGATGTGTCCTCCTCCTCCATGAGTGGCTCCGTGGCCTGAGCCCTTGCCCCACGCTGGCCACCCACCTCTCCACCAGGTCAACTCCATCGCAGCTCCCAGCGACCGGCTGCTCCTCACCGCTGCTCCCTGGAGAAGCTCTCCTGCCACCGGCATCTCTCCTGAGCCCAGGGGCGAGCTGTGCTACCCAGCAGCTCAATGGGAGGGCTCTGGCTACTGAGAGCAAGGTCTGTCCCCACTGTGGGAAAGCCTCATCCTGCTGCCATATGTGGGAACAGAGCCTCCAGCCTCCCCTACAGCTGGGCTGGCTTTTCCCATCTGGGGGGAATTGCTGTTTACACAGAGATAGGAAGTGTTATCCCTCCTACATGAAGTTTCTAGCCCTTCCTGTGGGCTGGCCAGGACCACATGATACAAACCTCTAATAAAAATAAAGTTAAAAATAAGTGTAATCTGTGTAACCAGAACATCTAGAAAGTCCACAGCTACCAGCATGTAAACTTCAAATGCAAACGCACACAAAGAAAAATCTTCAATGCCTCTCTAACAAAGCTGGCCACAAAATCCTCTGTTTCCAAGAAAACAGGATACGCCTGCTACAGCCTAATCTGAAGTGACGAGGCCTCCCCAAACCACCCTCCTAAGCATAGGGCGGCTGCCCACGGAGCTCCTTCCACTCCAGGTCCAGAGCTGCTCCTTCCCTGGCAGGTAAGGGATTATCATCCCCGCTCATGGGCAGCGGAGCCGGCAGAGGAAGGGTTTTGCCTGGAGACACAAGGCAGGAGCGACCCAGAGCCCAGCAGTGGTGCTTCCAGTTCGGCCGCAACCTTCGCATGCAACGCTTGTGATAATATACTCCTGTAGCAATGTTTGCCCCGGAGCAAAAGGTGCAGAGTGTGATGGGGGAGAGGAAGGGGCATTAAACTGCAGGAGAAACTGAAATCCTGGTCTCAAAGATCTCATTTATATCAGTCTTCCCTGGGAACAGAACTAACCCCTCCAAGGTTTCAGCTGGGCGATCTCCATCACAGCAGCAAGCCGCGACGAATTGCAGCATCCTTCATCCCGTGTAGAGGGGTGTTCTCCTGAGTCCACACAGACCAAGGCAGACACTGCAGAGGGGCAGAACACACAGAAAACGGGTGGGCTCAGCACCGGCCAAGGTGAAAGGCGTCTAGGTTTTTACCCCTGGCTCTTTCACACACTCTTATCCTTTCATAGCATCATAGAATCACAGAATTGCCTAGGTTGGAAGGGACCTTTCAGATCATCTAGTCCAACCATCAACCTAACTCTGACAAGAACCATCGCTAAACCATAGCTCTAAGCACTATGTCTACCCATCTTTTAAATACCTCCAGGGATAGCACCTCAACCACTTCCCTGGGCAGCCTTTCCAGGCCTTTCTGAGGCCACCAAGCACAGGCAACGCTCCCCCACTTCAGGAAGGTGCTCCAAGGCTGACCTGGGAGTGACTGCAAAGGGCTTTGAGAGCTTTGGATAGAAAGTGGCATAGGAGAACAGGACAGTGACACCCTGAGATTTGACCTCTTGGGAATATATAATAAGGACCCTTTCCCAGGTAACACTCTCCAGGTGCTGAGGAAGCTTTTGGAGTTTGACAGGTGAAATGAAGCTGGAAATTGCGTCTGAAGTAGGGCACACGGATCCTCTGGCTCATTTTGGAGTGCGCCCTTTTTAACACCCTATTTCCCTGTGTGTGTCTCTGTGTCCCATTGCTTTTTGCTGCCGCTCTGGCTCTGGTATTTGTGGTGAACAGGCGCACACATACCTGTAACTCCCAACTGCCGTCCTCAGCTTGTCCTCAGCTCTGATGAGTCCATCAGTGACACATTCTGCATGAGAATGGCCTGGCAGAGGCACCTATTGGGGCCGATGGCTGCCAGGGGACACAGGCTGCCTGTCCTGGGCAGGGACAACCCTGGGGGCTCTGCCTGGGGCGCTGGGGACCAACCTCCGCCTGGCACCCCTGTGACTAATCCAGACTGTCACTCTAACTAATGCAGACCACCGCCCTGCAACCTTCTCTCTTATTTGAGAAAATCCTTTTCAAAAATGAGTGCTGGCAGAACTTGCCTGCCAGTGCGGAACCACCAGTGCCATACCAGGGTTTGTGGCACTTGCATGCCACGCTGCAGCCACAGCAGCACCCCAGGAAGTGGGACTGCCGAATTTCCTGGTGATTGTTTGGACAGGATGTTATGAGCACGTACCTCAACTTCAACGCTTCTTCTTGGATCCTGTCACTCAGCTCTCCCCAAGAATTTCGTTTGCTGCCTGGGAAATTGTTTAACAACGTCGGCTTCTCCCTCCTGCATGCTCACACAAGCACACATGTGTGCGCCGAGACCGTCCTTAATTAGTTCCTAAAGCATCACCCTAGAAAGACGCAGGGAAGTAAAGATTAGTCGCAGGCTGCTCCCACAGCTAATCCTGGCACACAAACCCCACATAAAATTGCCTCTTCTCTTGTTTCAGTTTTTCCGCCACACAGTACAGGTGAATTAATTTTGCTGGTTATGAAAGTGTGCAATTATTAATTGCAATTATTAATTTGCAGTTAGGAAAATGTACATAAGGCTGTATGCAACATTTTAAGGCCAAGAATATCATGTTCCCACACACCGGCATCCTGTGCTACCCCAGTCCATGCATCTCCCTGAATGATTTTTAGTTAAGATTAACTATTTTTTAGAGACAAGCGTATCCTGTGGTTTTAAACATGCCGATATGGCCAGTTCACCACAGAACCTGATAAATTGTTCCAGTGTGAAAAATCTGCACCTTGTGTGAAGGTGTTCCTCAATATTTAGGGACAAACCCTGCAAGCATCCCCACATGCAATTTTTTCACCTCAACAATCGAGGTACACAGTTCCACCCTGTGTATATGAAATAGAAAATCTCCCAGCTGGGCTATCTTCACAATGAAAGGCACTATAACGTTTCCTATGCTCTCATTTGCAACTGAAAGTGTCAGTAAATAAAACAGAAGCCTTGTGGGCTGTCGCACTTTTACCTTCCACAAAGGCTTTTATACGCTGCCCGTCCGCCCCGGCAGCCAGTGAACACCTTCCTGCATAAAACGGATTAGACACGTTCACACTGATAGTGAAATAACTGCTGGAGAGCTTATCTTCCTGCTCTTGGAAAGCTGGGAAACAGCAGCTTAAGGCAAGGGAATCTTCGAGCATGGGATCAGCTCCATTGTCCTCTGTGGGAATACATCCAGTTTTAGTATTTTCTGGGTCAAAGCCTTCCTCCCAAGCACCAACAGAAAGGAGACTGTGTAACAGAGGGTCAAAAGCTGGTTTTACAACTCACCTGCCTTCCTACATGTCTCTAAATCAAGGAGACCTCCTGCTTATGGGTTATGGTGAGAATGGGTTAAAATGTCCCTATGAAGCCCTGACCCCTTTGACATCTCCATACTTTCTGCCCATGGGCTGGCTCAGCCCGGAGCTGCCTCTTCCTTAGACACTCGTCCACCCCAAGGAGCCCAGGAGCCCAGCCATGGGACATGATGAGCTGCTCTGCCCCAGGCCACCTGTCACCGTGAGCCTGCACCAGAGCTGGGAACAGCAGCCGGAGGGGAAAAATCACACGCAAGTTTCGGGTCCTAAGTGCCATTTTCAGGGGAAAAAAAAAAAAAAAAAACACTCACCCTATAAACTGTTTTATAAACATTTTATTTGAGGTTTTTGTACAGAAAAACAACTTGCGCTACTCATCCGTCAGCCAGATCTCCACCCCACAAGTGAAGCTTAAGCCTCCGCACACAGAGGGTACCCACAGCGCTCTCCCTCCACGCTTACCAGCAATCACACGTTTTACTTTCCATGGCAGTGACCAAGTGCATAAAATTAAACATGTAAAGATTTATTGGCTCAAACAGACAGACATATCCGTGTACTGCAGCTCGAGCCTGGGGGTTCTACAGACTACTTCTGGGTAGGAAAGCAAGAGGTTGTCCCAGATCATCACGTCAAAAATAATCGTTCTATGAGACCGAGTAATGGCGCACAAAGCCACGCTGGGAGGTGAACCCAGCCACGCTCCCCCCTGCCCACACGTGGCCATGGGGCCTGTGGCACAGCACCGCCGCAAGCCCTGGGGTGGGCAACCAGGCATGCCGGCCTGCTGGCCACCCATCCCGCTGGCCACCCGTCCCGCCAGCCACCCACCCGCTGCCAACGAGTGGCTCCCCATCACTGCAGCTGTGGCTGCAGGGACCAAGGGGCCGCCACGGGCCGGGCCGAGCGTCTGCTCCAGGGGACGGAGGGCAGCGGGAGCCCCACCGGGTGCCCTCAACCGCTTCCGTCCCCCGGTGCGGGGCCGGGGCCTGCGGGGCGGCGGCGGTGAGGAAAGTGCTGCCGCCAATGCTCAGGCTGACGCGGGCGGCGGCGCCGGGGCCGGGCGGCGCGGGCGGAGCCGCGGCAGCCGCCATGGGGCTGCTCAACTTCACCCGCGACCCGGTGCCGGAGGCGGTGAGCGGCGACATGCACAACCTCAACCAGCTCAGCGCCCAGGTGGGGCCCGGCCGGGGCGGGGGAGGGCGGGGAGCGGCCGCGGGATCAGTCCCGGCCCCGAATCCCGCGGGGCCGACGGCTCCGGGGCAGCCGCAGCCGGGCTGGGGCGAGCCACAGCACGAGCCCAGCCGGCCCCGCAGCTCCGGAGCAGCGCTGGTACCGGGCCCGGTCGGGCCCAGCAGAACCCACACCCCCAGAGCAGCCCCGGTACCGGGCGCCATCTGACCTCCAGGCCCCGCAACCCCGGTACTGCGCCCGGTCAGGCCCTGCACTCCCAGAGCACCTCAGTACCGGGACCGATTGGGCCCAGCAGGCCCCACGCCCCCGAAGCAGCCCCCGTACCAGGCACCGTTGGGTTTCCAGGCCCCATAGCCCCGGAAGAGCCCTGGTACAAGGCCCGGTGAGGCCCTGCGCCCCCACAGCACCCCGGTACTAGCTCTGGTTAGGCCCTGTGCCCCCAGAGTACCCCGCTACCAGGTCCAATTGGGCCCAGCAGGCCCCACGCCCCCAAAGCAGCCCCGCTACCAAGAACCATCGGGCCCAGCAGGCCCCATGTCTCCAAAGCAGCCCCAGCACCAGGCACCATCGGGCTTCCAGGCTCCACAGCCCCGGAGCAGCCCTGGTACCAGGCACCACCAGGCCCTGCATCCCCAGAGCACCCCAGGAATGGGCCCGGTCAGGCCCTGTGCGCCCAGAGCAGCCCCGGTACTAGGCCCGGTCAGGCCTCCTCCAGGCCCCGGTGGCAGGGTACCTGCTGGCTCTCAGCCCGCTTCAGGAGGGAATGGTATTTTCTGGTGACTGGGACGGGGTTGCAGAGCATCGCCCCCTGCTCAGCAGCACAGCCCCGCACGAGCCCCACGCATGGTGGGAGCCTGTTTGTCAGGCCACAAGTCACTCCAGGTGATGGAGTGGGTCACATCTTGGCCTGTGTGGGCTGTAGGGTCCTGCGGAGCACTGTTTTTTCTCGGTGAGACTGCACGGCATTTGGGTTGTGATTGCCACCCCCCCCGCCCTCCTGTCCCAGTCGGTGGTACACATCTGCCTCCAGGTCACCAACACACCGGGTGCACAGCCACGTTGCAGAAGCTGGCTCAGCTCACACTGAAATTAGTGGAAGAGCTGTGGATTTTTTAGCTCAGCTTGCCAGAACCATGGGTAACAGCCATCTCTGTTACAAGGCTGATGACGAGGGTAGGACAAGATGAGCCACATGCAGCAGCGAACCAGCCAGCCGTACCCAGAAGGTCACGGCCAGCGCTGGTGCTGGCAGAGGAGGGAGGGTGGTGGTGCTCAGCCCTACAGGCAGGCTCTCCAGCCCTGCCAGCTGCAGGCACTGCAGAAAACTGAAGGCAGCAACTAGACCTTTAACCAGTTCTTTTCCTTTCTGGAGTTAGTTTGGTTACCCCATGGGATTTGTGAAATATGAGAGTGGATGTTTGCATCTTTTCCCACTCACAGTTGGATTACACAGGGTAGAACAGCAGCTTCGAATTAGCCAAGAGTCCCAAAAGCCCCATGCAGTGCCAGCTACCAGCTGTTCAAACCCTTTGAGAATCTCTGAAAAGCATCCATGAAGATAGCGCATCCAGAGGCATCTTGTAATGCCGAGGACTGGGGTACCTTACCAGCATGGGAGATCAAACTCTGGGACCAATGTACTGGGCGCAGGCGGAGCTGCATCGAAGTGGTAAATCACCACCTAGTTGTGGTGGTGATGGGGGTGCTGAGGTGCTGAGAAATGGTGCATGCTGATGCCCGACTCCGTAACACTGTCCTGTTTCTCCGCAGCAATTCTCAGCGCTGACTGAAGTGCTCTTTCGCTTTCTAACAGAACCCAAGGAGGTAAGGCATGTGCAGAACTCCATGTGAATGCAGCTCTCTGGTGAGAAACATGCAGAGATAAGATTGTGTCACTGCTCTTTCTCTTGAACAGGTAGAAAGGTTTCTGACTCAGCTCTCAGACTTTGCCACCATGAATAAAATCAGCTTGGGCCCCCTGAAAAACATTGTCAAAAGTATTCTTCTGGTACCTAATGGTAAGTGATACATTTGCATATGCTACCCTGAGGCCAAAACTATGCGTCCATCCTTGCATGCTGCTAAAGTGTGTCTTCAGAACTGCAGTGCACTTGGTTTGCACAATAAGTGCTAAATGGTAGCTAATAAATGGTTTAGCATTTAAGGATCAAAAATTCTCTTGTTGAAAAGTCCCTGTTCGGTGACTCCGGCTTTGTATTCTTTACAGCCTGTCTGCACACACATTTCACAGGCTTAACTCACTTAAGTATCTATACATTAAATGCAAGCACAACACTGTGACAGTGCTTGGTTTAACTTGTATGTGTACATCCATTTTTGCCGGGCCAGCCTTAATGTTGGCACTTCCACAAGTTTTTGTAGGAACTTCCATCTAAGTGACGCAGTGCTGTAATTCCTACAAGGACAAGTGCTGTTTGAGACAGATAAGACAGTGTACGCATCCCTCTAGAGTGGGCTGGAAACCAGCATAGTTCCATGCCATGTAAAAGAGACATCTGTCCTTGCAGTCCCATTTTAGAAAAACACTTATGTGTCCAGCAGTTTCTCATTCATAAATAGTGGGGAAGAGGGGCAGGGGGATTCCCCTTGAATACCCCAGACTCTGGCACTTTATGAGATTACTCTGATGTTGTGGCTGCCGTTTGACATGATAATGCATCAAACACCTCCACTGCATGTTCATCCCATTGATCCTGCTTGTTATTAATAGTCCCTTGCTATTATCCTTCAGTCCTGGGTTTCCCATAGCATTCCTCAGCGCAGTGAAGCCATACGCAGCTGTTTCCTGTGTTTCGTCTAAACTTTCATTCTACTACTTCAAGCCATTTCTTCGCTCCAGGAGTAACACTGGATAATTTCCTTTCCTACAACTGTTTTGGGGGTATTTAATGTGGAATTTTCCTCCCTTCCTGATTCTGGCCTAGGTGCACTCAGTCTCGTCGTTCCTGTTTGTCTGCGCTGGCTCCCATCCTGTTGTAACTTTTCGTTAGCTCTGGGATGCCACAGAAAGTATCGGAACAGATTACAGCAGATAACTTTGCCTATGTGCTACACAGACGGAAAGCCACGTGGGCCTGGCAGTCTCTTTGAATTTATGAGATTCCTGCTCTTGGCTTTAGAGAACAGAATCCTTGTAAAGTTCCATGTGCTGCCTGTGCCCCAGAACAAAGGAGGCAGGCACAGCAGGGGAAAGTGTTATATGCACACGTTCACACCCATAATCCAAAACACAGCAGGTAGGTCAAATTAGTAGCCTGCCAGCCTTAACAGTTCTCCTTTAACAAGGAAAGCTTCTATAGGAGGGAAAGCAGCAACTTCAAAACACAACCGCTGCTGCTGTTTCCATGGATACCTGCAATGAAATCTCTCCCTCTCTGTCTCAGCCACTTCCATCGCCCTGACTTTTAAAGCACTGGGCATCTGCAAAGATACCGGCAGGCACAACTGTATTTCCTATCTCGAGGAGCTGTGGTTTGTTTCAAAACACAGTTCAAGAACAGAGGCTTTCTCTCACAGGGTCTCCGTCCCACCGTTTATTTGACTCGGTAAAGATTGCTTTGACTCAGTAAAAAAGTGATTTTTCTTCCTTGCATTGTTTATTCAGGTGCCCTGAAGAGGAATTTGTCTTCCGAACAAGTCAGAGCAGATTTTATTGCTCTAGGTAGGTCACCTGACTTTCACTAAATAAAAGATAATTAATATTTATCACATGTAGTAATCTCATGGTTTCTCCCACAGGCCTCAGTGAAGAGAAAGCCAGTTATTTTGCAGAACAGGTATTAATATATTTTTGCTTGTCTCTAAGCTAACAAAATGACAGTCTTTGAGTAGGAACTTGTAAAACCCCACTGAGCTACCAAGATGCGTCAGCACTTTGGGTATTTTCTTCAAAACCATCTCAGAATTTTGAATGGATAACTGATAAGGATAACTTTGTCTAATGATACTTCTGGTTTGCCACGGCCTCTACCTCATTGCTTTAGTGATTCCTGCACTTCTGTGTGGCTTTCATTTGATTGTTTCCCTGCTTTGCATGCCTTGAGCCCTGGGGTCATGCAGTTACACGAACACATGACTTTTTGCGCAGATATTGTTACACTGAACCAGTGTTAAAACAAAAACAGTGAGTTTCATTTACAGAAGTGACAAGGCAGATGGAAATCCTAGCAGGACTCAAAACACCCTTGAAAGCTCTCCCGACCGCATTAGTTTGCCCCTTTGCACACCTCCACTTTGGGCTTCTGCCATCAGTCTGCCTCGTTTCTGACTTGTGTTGAAATTAAGGTAACATAAATAGAGGCCTCTCTGAATTGATTGCTTGTGTGTCTTTTGCTCTGGCAGTGGAAGGTGAATTCCCCCACCCTGACACGCCTGGCTGTTGGTCAGACGCTGATGATTAACCAGCTGATAGATATGGAGTGGAAGTTTGGAGGTAATAGAGCTAAAACATAAACTGAACGGGTTGGCAAACCCAACAGCAGCCCTCAGCTAAATAACTTTTTATTTCACAGTTTAGCTAACAGATTATCTCCCTTCTCTTCTTTCTCACTCACAGTGACTGCTGGGAGCAGTGAACTGGAAAAAGTGGGAAGTATCTTCTTACAGGTAAATCTCCTACATCAGAGAGTTCAGGTTGTAGCGCAGTTAAGGAACAAGCTACGACCAGGCACGTGGGAAGTACTGGCTGTGAGAGCAACTAGAGGAAAGCTAAATCTCACAGGAACAAACTGCAACAGTGCGTCTGCTTCAGCCTTCTGAGTGCAACTGCCAGCAGACAGCAGGCACACTGCTATTTGTTTCTCTTCTGAAGACATCATGTATCACAGAAGCGTAGCCCACTCTGAAAAGCTGTTCAAAAACCTCAATCTAGCAAAGGTCACGCTATCTTGGGGAGGGTAGGGGAATCTGATCATTTATAAGGACTTCCAGAGATCCTCCCAATGCCTAAGGAATCTATTCCTACGGTGACACTTCCCAAAAAGCCTGTCAGAGATGTGTGTGCTTTGCAGCAGTCTGCCCGTCTGAAACTCACAGCAGACTCCTGCCCTTCTGTCTTTTCGTGGTGCTTAGAATACAAGGTCTCTCTGAATTGAAATACCTCTGCTTTTTCTTCCCCCAAGCTGAAGCTGGTGATTAAAAAAGGGAGCCAGATGGAAAACGTATATATAGGTGAGTTAACAGTTGTGGAAAAGAAGCAAGCATGAGTACGTGAAAGCAGAACAGCAGCTTGGAGCTCCCGGGTGTTGCTGGAGGTGGGGGAGCTTTGGGCACGGACCCAGCAGGGGTCACTGCGAGAGCATCGCTGGTGGATGCTGCGGCTGCTCCTGCCCTAGGGACACGGACTGTTGGGCAGTCTTCACATCTTTGCGTAAGTAAATATAGATATGCCACGGAGCCGTGAAAAGCAGTCAGAGGAGCACGGCAGATGAAGAAAGTAAACAATTACCAAGTGTCGGTTGCTGTTAGGAGAGTCCTAGCCCAGAACCCCCACGCAGCCCAGCTAGTGTAAAGAGCTGCCGAGAGCCAAAGCGTCTAATCCTGCCTAGCTTAGGTGAACATGAGTTGCTCCATGGTAGCACCAGAATGACTTTTCCAACCTTCAAAGTGTAACCTGAAATCTAAGGCTTTATGTTTGTTTTTTTTTTTTTTCCTGCAGAGTTAACTTTGCCCCAGTTCTACAGTTTTCTGCATGAAATGGAACGGGTCAAGACCAGCCTGGAAAGTTTCAGCTGAAACTGCATGGACCTGACCCGACATCTGTCCGGGATGTTTAATTTCTCCTTGCGGGCCTGCAGATCTGCTCTTTCCCAGCTGACTCTTAACACCCTGGTAAGAGAAGACAAGGCTGCGCAACGAGCGGTGGTGTCACGGCCCAGAAGGACCCATCAATCCTTCAGAACCTGAAACTTCAGCAAGTGTTTCAAAGAAGCTACAAGTCCACTCATCTGTTCTTTATATTATTACGAGAAAGTGTGGTCAGAAATATGTGGATATTTGTATTAAAATAACAAAGAAATAAACGCATTCCCATCCTGCTCCATTTGTATCAGAATTTGGGGTTTTTTTGAGAAAAAGAGAAATAGAAGGAAAGAATCACTTTCAAACTTGGAAGAGTTAAGCAGAGAGGACAGGGGAAGCAGGGAGGGGATCTAGCCTGGCAAATCACTTAATGCTCGCTTCCAAGCCTCTCATTTCTCTTGTATTGAGAAATGGATTGATTACATCCTTCCCAATCATGCTTCATTATGGAAAAATATCTCAGTGGCAGATGATTTTAAATCTTAAACAGCCAAACATCTGCCTCCATGCACAGGGAGAAAAACACCTTGGGGGGTGAGTAGATAAATCAAGTTTCTGCCTGCTGGGCTCTCGCAAGCAGCCCTTTAATCTGCAGTTTGCGTGACATTGTGCAGGTAGATCCAGCCTGTTTCCTGGTGGACTTACGTCCAAACCCCGCGGAGCACCGTTAGCTCAGTTTTTCAGTTGTCAACGAGGATGGGCTCTTCATCGGGAAGCAGGGGGGTGCCCCTGGCCAGACATGGGGCCAGGGGAAGGTGTTATGTTCGCTGAGGTTCCTCCCATGTCCAGACCACTTAATTGTCCAGTCTCTCTTGGCAGCCTGAGCTCCCTGGAGCCTCCTCCCACGGCACAGGGCGGAATGAAGCTCCCTCTCACAGCACACTCCTTCCACCCCCGGGATTTCCCGAGGCACCTCCATGTCCCTGATGCACTTGATGGTCCAGCACCGGAGAAGATCCCAGCAACATCCTCTCCGTTTCCAACCTACACCTGAAATAATTCACTGTCCTGTGGCATCCTGCGAGCCTGCTGTGGGATGAGAAGCACCGCAGCTCCCTGCGCCTGCATCTGCTTCCAGTTAAAGCCAAGCACAGAAAGACAATTCCTGGGAGAAAGGCATCGCGAAGCTCCCTGCAACTCACAGCTTTACCCGCAGGTTTTCAGCTTGCGGAAAACCCAGCGTTTTTCCACATTGCATTTCCTGCAGTCCTGCACGAGTGACCAGAACCAGTAACGAGTATAGGCTGAACCACGTGTTTGGGAAACAGCGCGGGGAATCCTGCTGGCAAACCTGGGGACGGTATTTGCATATTTATTTTCCCACGTATGAGGCCATTCACAAGCACTTCAGGCTTTGTCACATGATTACAGTAAATTAAATAAATAAATCAATCCTTAGAAATCATGCTCTGCAGAACATTCTGTCTCCTTTTGGGTAGCAGGAAAACTATTTCAGGGAGGAAGAAAAGGGCTGAAGGGCTGCTTTCTCAAGACAAGAGGAATTTTTCTGCTCTATGTTTTCTGCTGCCTGTTCCTATTAATTCTCCTTGCCCTCCTGGTGCCAGGGCGGCACTGCTCAACCCTATCCGGTTACGGCAAGAGGTGGATCATGGCCATACCGGAGAAGATGCCAGGCCCAGTTGTGGGTCAGGAATCCGCCTCCCTGCCGCGCTCCTCCTCCTGCCCAGTTGGGATTAAGCCGCTGTGGGGCTGACGCACGCCGCAGCCGCTGACCCCAAGCGCAGGGGTCACCTTCCATGCTGCTCCGCAATCCCCACGGGCGTCTCTGATCAGCAGCATTAGAGAACGCTGCGGCCGCGCCACCGGGACACGGCATGACCTTCGTGCTGCCACCAGCGCACCCCGGTACCCGGGGAGAGCCCTTTCATCCCGTGCACTTGGCTGTGCATGAGTCGAGCTGTCAACCCCCAGCGGGGAAGGGGCACCGGAAGGGAGTCCCAGCAGCACCGGCACAGGACGACGCCAACCGTGGGGGAACCGGGTCACCCTCCCAATCTGGCTAGCCAGGAGCAAGCGCGGTGCTGGGAAACAGTGCGACAGTCACGTCTTTCCTGCGCCACGTGTCCCCGGCTTTGCCGCCAGCACACAGGGTGACGGCAAACGCCCAGCCCCCCGCGCTGGGACGTGGCGAGTGCAGCCTGGCACAGCCACGGGGAGGGTTGAGCAGGGACCGAGCCGCAGCTGGGAGGGAAGGGGCTGCCACGGTGCCCGTTTTGCCCGGGTTTCTGTGTGGCCCCCGGTGCTCGGCGCGCGCTGCCTCTTCCGGCTGCCCGTCAAGCCCAGCCAGCCAAGAGCTAATCTCCGCGGGACAGCGGGCGCAGGGGAAACAGGGGCCTCTTACAGCTTGGGGTGAAGCTAACTGTACTCCTGCAGTGGTTTGCCTCCCCGAGGACTTTCTCAGCCGGTTTCCTTTGGGGGAGGCCGTGCCGCAGCCCCCTCGTTCCTGCCCAGGCCCCCTCTGTGTGGGGAGACATGGGCTCTGCCGGCTGCAGCGGGGCAGGGGCAGCTCTGCCATGCTGAAGCCGCAGCACAGTCACCCCCTCGCGTGCTTAGATCCTCATACAGCCCCGCTCACTGCGGTGAGGACCCTCTGCCGCCTCAGGGACCACCTTATTACACCCCAGGCTGCCAAGCAATCTCTCCTGAACCCAGGGGACGTGGCAGAGCGGTCCCCAGGAGCCAGGCTGCAATGGGTGCTGTGCTCTCAGGCATCCCACACACTCATCCCTGACAGCCTCCTGCGAAACCACAGGGGAGCAGCCAGGAGATGGGGGCTGCACTCGGGTGGAGGGGGGTCCTGTCGCTTCCCGGCACCAATTCAACGCAGCTGTGATTCTCAACTGTGGCAGATGCTAATGCCCACGGGAGCTGGGATGTTTTCGGATGCAGCATCTTCTCCCCACTGAAAATGCCGATGCCGTTCCCTTCACGTGTGAAGGAGCCCTCCCCAAGCCCCAAGAACAAAAGCCTCGGTGGCGCCCGCCACCCTCCCCCTGCTCAGAGGTGGCGGAGCAGATGCACGCTCCGCTTCCGCTCCCTCCTCGAGCCCGCAGGCCAGCGGGGAAGGAAGGAACCGGGGCTCGCTGCTGGCTCTGCCTGACCTTGAGCAGGTCGTGTGAGAACCGGCCGAGCTCCTGCGGGAACCCTCCGCTTTCGCAGACCACGCCGGGAGCCGCCCCATGCCAAGGACTTTACAAGCTTGGTCTTTATCCCTGTCCCAGCTTTCCTGTTTGCAGAACAGGGCAACAAATCTCAGAGTTGGCCAACAGCTGGGAATGAGCCGTGGCTGACGAGACAGGCTGGGGAGAAGAACCAGTGGGCAACGGTCCCGACAGGAGCCTGGAGGTGAGCCCCGTGACAGGCAAAAGCCACAGCTTGAGGGTGCAGCAACGTGTGCGAGTGCTCAGACCTGGCCCAGCTGAACACCAGCCCTGGGGGAGAGGAAAAGGCGTTGCCTCCCTGATGGCGTTAACCCCGCACAGAGCAGCGCAGCCGATGAAGCCAGTCCTGCCCCTCCTCACCCCACACCGTTCCCCTCCCCAGTTCCTCCAGGTTTTGGAACGCAGCAGCACCCGGGCTGTCACCGAGGAGAACCGCCAGCTGCAAACTACAGCTCCTAAAATTTCTTTGTCTGCCTGGAAACATCCTGAGCATGTGGGAGGCCCCAGGGCAGAGCCACCACCCTGTGGTGCCACATGGGTCCCTGGGGACAAGGGCCTGCAGGGTGTGCATGGGGCTCCTATGGCCCATGCTCCGGGGAGAGACCCTCAGTGTTTGCCTGCTTTACCGGGAGCAAATGGGCTCAGTGCAGCACCAAGCCATTGCTGAGGACACGCTCCCCAAGAACACAGTTCCCTGGGCTCCTCCTGCCTTGGGACAGGCTTCTCCTGCATCCGCCCGGCTCGGGACATACAGGGAGGCATCCCACCCCGCCTGTGAAACTGAGCTGCTCCCTCCCATTCTTGCAGGAAGGGAGGGGAAACTGGTGGTGTCCAAGGCAGTGGAAATATTCCTAGCATGTCCTCTTCTCCTAAGCCTTGCCATCTCTCTAGGCACTTCTTTGTCCAGGCACACTGGGAACAATTGGGGTTGCTCAGCCAGACCGCAGGCTGTCGATCACCAGAGCGAATGAATGCTCAGGCATAAGGAACCCATCTTCTCCCGCAGCACCAGGAGGTGGCCACCAGAAACAGGGCCTGTGGCACAACGGCACAGGCAGCAAACAATTCCTGGGCACCGGCACCAGTACCAACCCCGAGAAGGACGGCAGGAAATCACCAGCCCATCCGAGAAATGGCAGACCAGGAGGGGATTGCCAGGCTTCCCCAGACCCCAGTGCGGGGCTGGGGCCGTGCACTTGGCACAACACGGATGCCCTGACGGCGGGCGCCGAGGTCCCTGTGTGCACCCACGTCACCAGCCCTGAGCGCCCGCTCCGCAGGCAGCCGAAGAAAAGTCAAGTTGCAGGGAACATTTCGGAGCCCAGCCCAGAGAGGACCCCCCCAGCCTGCAGCCTCAGGACCTTCACAGCACCCTGAGCCCTTGGTGCAGCCCTATCCAGGAGGACTGACTGCAGTTCCCCTTCAGGCACAGCTTCGTTACCAGCACCCAGACCCGCCATGACAAACCCACCCTGTCCCCAACACCCTGGTCCAGCTGCTCCCCTCCATGACACCCCGCGTGGCCGGGGGCTCATGCTTGGTGGGGGGAGCGCCCTGCCAGCCGCCCACCGAGGCAGCTCAGCTACCATTTCCCAGTGCTCCCCCGCAGCACACAGCTCCATTTTATAGGGCTGCTCTGTCCCAGGGGCATCGCTGCCGCAGCGCAGCCGCTAACGAGGTTATCCCTGACCACGCCACCGAGTTCGCCATGGAAAGAGAGGGAAAGCAATGTTAACCCTTGTGCCGCTGAGACATGTCATAGCACTGGGGAATATCTTTGTTTGAACGCATGCTCTTAACAAGTCCCAGCGGTGATCGGCTGCTGCAAAACACCGGGCGAGGACCCCCTGTGCCATGCCCATCCCGGCCCCTGCACCGCAGCATCCCCCCCTCCCGGAACATCCCACGCATCCATAACAGCCCTGAGCCCCGAGGCAGCGCCAACCCTTGCACATAGTGCCCTTGGGCTGCGATTTGGGACAGTAGCCCGCGGAAGGACTGCGTGCGTCCCCATCGCCAGCCGAGCCCAAATCCTTCCCTCAGCTTTGTTTCACACCGGTGGTGGGTGGGATGGTGAATAACGTGCAGGACACTGCCAGCCCACGGATAGGTGTTGTTTGACCAAGGCCACTGGGCGCACTGGTACCCATGGGCACCGTGGCACCGCTCGCCTTTCTGCATGAAAATTTGGGGGCTGCAAGCAAAGTCAGGGACCCTTCCCTTGCTGGGGCACCGCTTCACACCACCGCCGGCCTGGCCAGACCCGCCATCCCCGGTGGCTGGGGACTGTCCCTGCACATTCCCCCCATGGCTGCGTGGCCGGGGTGGGACGAGGCGGGGGGAGGTGCGCGCAGGCAGCCGGGGCAGCTCCATTTTCCCGTCTGAGCAGCCCCGCGGGGCAGGGTTTGGGGTGGGGGTCCTCAGGAAAGCCCCCCCGCTGTTTCCTCGGTGCCGCACATCGCCGCAGAGCCCGTGCAAACTCACGGCAGGGCGCT
>VXBH01000649.1:181973-198557 GCA_013400035.1 Rynchops niger
GGTGCAGAGCGGCTTTAGCAGAGCACTGCCGGAGCAGGTTAAAGAGAGGGGGAGCACAACGCCTTTTCACCAGCTTTTCGACTTGATCCATCTCACATATAAGGAAATTCTGAGCACACAATGCAGTTATTGAATAAAATTATGCTTTTTTTAGTACTTGTATGCATGTAATTTTTAAGGCTCTGCCTAGAAACCAACCTTACAGCCAGGAGCGGAGAGATCGGAGGGAAAAGCCAGACCAACCCTGGACCCCAAACCAGATTCAGAGGGTTGCGAGATGCATGGAAACAAACACAGCACCTCCAACAAGAGCAACTTGCAGGTGACACATCCATCCCTCGCAGGGGACAAACCCATCTCTCCTTCCACCCCAGGGAAGCAGGAAAAAGCACTCCTGGCTGGGGCAGGGACACAGCAGAGAGGGCAGATGCCACAGCCAGCCCAGGGGCTGGCTGCCTCTCCTCTCGTCTCATCTCCTCACCACCATCCCCCGTGGTGTCACTCTGTCCCCCCCCCCAGTCCCTTCCTGCAGAGCTCTGCCTGCGCCCACGAGGACAAGTCCTGCCTTCGCCTCCGCCATCTCGCTCACCCTCCAGGCAGCAAAGCTGAGGCATCGGCTGCTCCATCCACACGACACAACGAGTGCCAGGCCAAGGGGCAGGACCCCGCAACCACATTTTCTTGGAGCACATTCTGCTCCTGCCTTGCCGAGGGTGTCAGAAACGGGTGGCTGTATTAACAGTGCCATGAATAACTGCAGTTCACTCACCGCAACCTCTCAGCCCGCTGCGTGCTCCTGCTCTGCCTCCAGCTCCAGCCTTAACCCCTCCTAAGGCTGTTCCCTGCCATGATGTGCCCTGTTTTCCAGCCTGCCTTATAGCCTCCTGTCCCCAGCCCAGGTGCCCGCAGTTCCCAATCCCTCCCATCCAAGTGCTCCCCCATTAACACTTCTCCCTCCTGCAGCTGGTTGGCTATTATCTGTAGCTTTCCTCCCAGCAGGACTCCCATGAGCTGGGGGCACAAAAAAAAAAAAAAACCAACCCCAAACGGAGGATCTGCTGCCCTGTGATAGACAGCATTGCCTAAACATGGCGCAACACAAAGGGCGGCGGAGCTGCTGTTGCTGCTGATCCCTGCGCTGCTACCCCAGAGCTGGCTGGAGCAGGGTCTGTCCTTGTAGCTGGCATTCTGCAAACAACCCTCCCCAGGGCCCCTCAGAAGGGCCAGGACGCAGGTCCCCACTCCCGGCCGTGACAGACCGGCCGGAGGGCAGCAGGTACTCCTCTGTCACCAAACCCGGCTGCGGCGGCACCGGCTGCGGGTGGTGCCATCTGTTTGGCAGGCACAGCCCCGTGTCACGCTGTGCTGCGGGAGCGATGCCAAAGTGGGGTGCCCGCATGGGAACCGGTGTTTGAGCACAGTGACCAATGCCATTTTCAGCCCCGGTGCAAAGACGAGGGCACAGATGCCAGCAGCACCTTGCCCGGCTCTGTGGATGAGCCCTGCGGGGACGGGCTGTGGGCGCTGGGGCTGTGCGGACAGCCTAGGGGGGTGCCACGGCTCTGGTGGGGGGCAGCTCACCAGCCCACCCATGGTTCGGGAAGGCGGGCACCTTGTGGGGTCCCAGTGGCCAGCTTAACACAGGCATGTCCCCGTGAGGACACAGCGGTCACAGGGCTGGAGTGGTGCTGGGAAGCCTTGTGCCAGGCTCCATCCCGCTCCGCTTGCTCATGAGTGAAAGGATTTGTCAACAGGGAGCTGATGAGTCCCACAAGGCCACCAGCTCACCCGCCTCCCAGCACCTCCTGCCTGGCAGGAGGCCTTCTGATGGCGCACAGCCGGCTCAGGCACCAGGAGCCGAGTGCCCCAGAGGGTCTGCACCCAGTGTCCCACCAAACACCCCAGTTTTGGGTCCCAGGTGCCACTGTCTGGGCAACACAGTGGCTCTGGAGGTGCTGACCCCATAAGGTGTTTCTGAAAGATGCTTGCTCTAATCTGGCTAGTCCTTGGCACACGGAGCAGCCACACACCACGGTGAGAGCAATATTCTTTCACCAGGAGAACAAGAAGAGCCCTCTGATGGCTGCCTTGTCCCTTGTAAACACCAACTTTGAAAGCATCAAATTACAGCCACTGCAGAGGCTCCAAACAAGATGGTAATCGGGAGTGCGGGAGGCACTGTGCCTGCATGGCGGGTGTCGCTGGGCAGCAGGGAGCACCGGGGCCCACCCCAGTGGCACTGCTGAGACCGTGACACTCATTCCTGCACCACACCACTGTTGGGGCCCAGTGTGAGTGATGGTCCCGCTGCCACCATGACCCCACACATCGCAGCGGCTCAGCCGAGCCCTGGGGCATGCAGGAGCTTCCTTGCCCTCTGCCCCCGGCCCTGGCAGGACCGTTGCCTGCATATCCCTGGGCACCCAGGTGCAGATGCAGAGAAGGGTCCCGGTGGGCACAGGGCCCCCGTGGCAGGGGAAGCACCATGGCTCAGCCGCAGCCCTGTCAGGGCACGCCGCAGCTCTCTGCAGCCGTGGGTGTGCGGCATGGACGGCTCCCACGGCGAGGGCTGGGGTGGACCAAGCTCCCGTGGGACTTGATGTGCTGCTGCCGCCTTCCCACCCGGTGTCACGGCTCAGCAGATTCACCGTCCCCGCAGCCTGGGGCTTCTCTCCAAACCCCACCTGCAGCAGGGCCGGTGCCGGGGTAGCAAGCCCTTGCGCCACGGAGAGCTCGCCGCCGAGCTGACCAGACCTTTTGCAGGCAGGCGCAGCCTGGCAGAGCGGAACCGTGCAGCTGGCAAAACCCTGCAGCGCAGGGCTCCCCCCTCACCTCTGTCCCTGCCTCCTCCTCGCCACCCCCAGCCCCCCACTCTTCCCGCTGGGGTCTGGCCCCGTGATGTGGCTCTCCCGTCCCCGGTGCTCCCCGGCTGCGGAGAGAAGGAGGAGGAGAAGGAGGAGGCAGCCGGTACCGCCCCCCCGGGCAGGGCCCGAGCTTTTCCCTCCGGTGTCGGTGCCTCCATCAACCGGGATGCGCCGTACCGGCGGGGGGCCACGGGGGACGGCGGCTGCCGCTCTCCACGCCGGCCCCCAGCTGCCCACGCTGCGGCAGCTGGCGGGGTGGGCGGGCGGCGGATCAGCTGCGCGGTGAGGCCGGGGATCAGCTGCGATCCGCTCCGGATGGGCACCCTCCCTCCCTTCTCCCCGGGGAGGGGCCGCGGGGACCGGGAGCGACGGGCGGGAGGTGACCGNTCTCAGAGGTATAAATAAATTTTAAAATTATATATAAATAATAATAATAATAATAATAAAATCCACTCTGCGACTCATTGCCGTGGAGGAGCCGGAGGGGTTCCCCGAGCGGTGCCGAAAAGCGCCCGGCCGGTCGGAGGGGGAACCGGAGAAGCGCAGACGGCAGGAAGGAGGGAGATGCTCTCCGGTGATTATTATCCGGCCGAGCCCTCCCCGCATATTGCAGCCATAGCAACAGCGATGGGCTGTCCCAGCCGGAGTCTGCAGTGCAATAAAAGGAGAGAGAGGAGAGAGAGGGACGCAGGGAAAGAAAGAGCCGCGCGTTGTACTGGGCAATCTCCTAAGGGGTTGGCACAAACAAACAGCAACTGGAAGCAACTGGAGCCAATCCCCCAGCTCCCTTTGTAATGCTTTCTGACACAGATTCCCCCTCCATGGCTGACTTTGCAAGTTTCCCCATCCTCTCCCCTCCTCGTGTGGCTTCTTTTCTCTGCGACTAAATTATCCACGAGAGGAGGGACGTGCTGGAAATCCTAGTGAAAAAATAAAAATGTGCAGGTTTGTGCAGGCGGCTGCAGGCTGGCCGCCTCCAGGACTCCTCCTGCGAGCGAAGAGGGACAGGACCTAGTCCCAGGTCAGTAGCATTGAAAGCCCCTGGATTTTGAAACCACCAAGAAAAAAGCTTTTCCTGTGGAGAGCAGGAGAGCAGCAGGGTGCAGACGGGGCTGCGCCTGCAGCGAGCCCGCAGTGGGTGCCGGGACCGCAGTCTCTCCATGAGCGGCGGCTGCTGTCCCAGCACGCAGCACCCTGGGGGACAGAAGAGGACGCATTCACTTCCCTTGAGAAATGTCTTGTTTAGGGGCCAGTAAAAAATATGCAAATGTGGCAGGGCTGGGCCTCCGAGCCTCTAAGGCAGCCTTCCTCCCCCATCTCTGTGGTGCGGTGGGAGTGAGCTGAGCCCTGAGCGGCAGAGGGAAGGGAAAGGCAGGGCCGGAGGGAGTGTGGGGGCGGCTGTAGGCTGAGATTTGGGATGCCACGGAGCAGTATGGGGAGATGTGCGCGGGATAGCGGCTCCCCCAGACAGCGGGCATGCGGAGAAGGCTCCTGCTCCCCGCAAGCCCGGGTGGGTGGAGCGTGCTGTCACTTTTTGGTGCTGGGCAAGCCCGGCATCACTGTCGCAGAATTGCTGCCTGTGCTCTGATGAGTCAGTAACGGCGCTGACACGTTTTCCTCCTACCAGGCAGCGTCCCGTTGCGGGTCGGTCATGCTCTGCACCGGGATGCTCCCGCACATGCCGTGCTCCGGAGCCACGTGGGTGGGTGAATCTCCGGCAGCAACTCTCTGGGGAAGCCCCTCTGGAGCAAAAGGGCTGCGTAGGGATGAGGACACTGACCTGCAACTCAGGCGAGACACGGAGCGCCTGGCTCAGGCAGCGATCCCACGGGACATGGGCATGTTCCTGTGCCTGCGTCCCACCTCCTCTGCCAGACAATGAAACACTGCCCTCCTTCCCAAGTCGCAGCAGAACAAATAAAGCAAGCGCCATATGGTGCCAAGACACGTTGGAAATGGGGCCAAGCCCAGGAGGTAGGGGAGATGGCAAGCCTCCATCCCCACACCAGTCCCCATCTCGAGCTCCAGGCCGGGACTGGCCTTGGGGGAGCACTGCACCCCTTCCTCCTCCCCCCGCAGCCTCTGCCCCGCTCCCCAGGCTGCTGGGCACAGTTCCACATTTCAGCCATGGCTTTGCAGTGACCCACCTGCCCTCCTCCCTGCCTGCAGTTTTGGGGAGAATGGAAACCAAAGCTGTCCCCAAGAGCCCTTCTTCCCGTAAGGGCTGGGCTAGGGACACGGGAGTTACCGCTGGACCGGCACTGGGGCACTGCCAGGAGATCACGCCCTGTGCCCTGCCATGGGACAGTGTATGTCCTCCTGCCCTTCCCCAGAATTACAAATAGCAGAAGCTGCAGATAGCTTGTCCCCTAAAGCCCCTGCAGCCCTGGGGCTGGAGGAGAGAAACTTCCCCACAGCTGCAGGACACCACGGGTACAGAAACCTCCTGTGAGCAGAAAATGGCATCATCTTCTCATGCCTGAACATGCTCCCAAAGACCTGCATCTCACGGATGTCCCGTGTATTTTCAGGCAAGTCACCTCCAAACACAGACACATAGAAGTGAGAGACCTCCTAGCAGAGCTGGGCATCCCCACGGCTGGGCTCTCAGAGGTGCCGAGTGCCTGCAGTTCCCTTACAGCCAGCTCCCCGGAGCAGATCCACAACCTCCCCAAGCACCCAGTCCACCCCAGCTGCCTGAGGCTAGGGCCTGACCCAGGACAGCAGATGCCAGAGCTTCCTCGGGGGCTGGATGCGATGAGCTCCCCGGGGGAAGAGGGGCTCCAGGAGCCCCCCCCAAACTCTAACAGGTTCTTCTGCAGATTTAGCAAGGAGATGCCAGCCTCAGCCATGCCCCCTTTGCAGACCCAGCATGGAACATACCCTCCTGCCACCTTCATTTGCCCCATTCCCACTGCAACGGCCTCAGAGGGGGAAGCGCTTGGCTCTGCCATCCAGGCTGACTGAATCAAAATCAGGATCTCTTGAAGGTTTTGTAGCCATGGGGCTCAACTCTAGCACTTGCTAATGTGAGCGGATCATTTGCACCTGAGTCATGCAGATGAGAATCATGTAAGTTGTGCAAGCAAAGGAGTTTATTGAATCATACACAAAAATGTAGGGATGATAAGGATCAAACAGGACCAGAGCAGCCCACACTTCTCTCCCTGCCATCCTCCTTTGTTTAAAGAGGCAGCTCTGCCTGACGGAGAGTCCCACTGACCTGGACCTGGTCCCTACCTGCCACCAGCCTCCAGCAAGGTGCTCAGCTTCCGGAAATTCTCCACATGGACCGGCGCTTGCGAAGAACTGCATGAAAATATTCTGCGTTGTTATTTATTGCCAGTGTTATAGATAACGGGAAAAACAAGAGGCAGCCTTGTCCCCCGCAGCCTACCTAGACTTCTGCAGAGGGAACGTAGCCCCAGAGGAGGGTCCCGGCTGTGATGCTGTTTCTTGGCCGGCAGCTGCGGAGGTCTGTGCTCATCATGGTCCCAGCTCCGCTCGGACTTCCTAGCCCACCACCACCACCACGTGTCGATAAACAGAAAAAAATTTACAATGGATGCACTGAAGGTCATAGGTAAGTGGAGTACGGCAGTGTTTGGTCAGAAGGGGAACTTCTGCATTATTTTTTGCTCTTTTAATTCAGAGGTGAGAATTGGCTGAAACAAGAACAATGCGCAGGGCCGGATCCGGGTTTTTTGACACCCCCAGGGTTAGATTCAGGGCACGGTTAAATGCCAGTAGGCAAAAGAACAGCAGCAACACCAGGAATAAAGGGGATGTGGGTGTTGTGGGCAGGCGTTGGTCACACAGGGTGAGTCCTAGGAGCAGAGGGAGGAGTTGCCGGGAGGTACAGGGTTCGGGCATGCCACGTCCCTGGAGACGGGCACTGCTGGGAAAACACATGCAGCTGCGAAGTGAGGCTGGGAATCCTGAGGGGATCACCAGACAGTGGCTGGCAGCGGGCTCTGCCAGCACTGCTCGTGCACCAGGGCCACCAAGGAGGTCATGGTCTGGAGCCTCTCTGCTGTCAGGACAGGCTGAGAGAGTTGGGGGTGTTCAGCCTGGAGAAGAGAAGGCTCCAGGGAGACCTTAGAGCCCCTTCCAGTACGTAAAAGGGCTACAAGAAACATGGGGAGGGACTCTTGATCAGGGTGTGTGGTGGCAGGATGAGGGGTAGCGGTTTTAAACTGAAAGAGGTCAGATTTATACCAGGTATTAGGAAGAAATTCTTTAGTCTGAGGGCGGTGAGCCCCTGGCCCAGGTTGCCCACAGAAGCTGTGGCTGCCCCATCCCCAGAGGTGTTCAAGGCATCTGGACGAGGCTTTGAGCAACCTGGTCAGGTGGGAGGTGTCCCTACCCAGGGCAGGGGAACTAGATGATTTTCAAGGTCACTTCCAACTCTAACCATTCTATGATTCTCTGATCGCCCTGCAGAGCAACTGCCCCCCTTTCCCCAGCGGTGCCTGTACCTGCGGGACGTACTGGCCAGTGTCGCCGCTGACACCACAGCTGCATGCTGAGGATGGTGCCTGGGTGCTGCAGGGGCGAGCAGCGTGCACAGCTCAACGCAGCAAGTCACCGAGCTGCAGGCGGTGGCAGCGCAGGCAGGGAGTCCAGGCAGCACTGCCAGCAGCAGCCACGGCTGCAGGCAGCAGCCTTCCCAGGGGGAGAAGCTGGGGAAGCCTTGGGTCCACACCATGATCCAGGGATCTTGAAGCTTCCAAGGCCATCGACCGGTGAAGATGGTCCCGAAGACGAAGGGGTTTGCACTGGGGGACGCGTACGCCCCAGTGCCGCGCCGGCTGCATCCTGCTCATCAGGAGACAGGTCTGGGGCCCGCGCCTGGCAGGAGGTATCGCAGGATCGGGCCCAGAGCAATCTGTTCAGATAGAAGTGGGTGGCGAATTCATGGAAATGGGAGAACAACTCCCCTGTAGCTCCAAAGCGGGGCGTTATTAGCGAGCAGAGCTCTAACGAGCCACGGAGAAGGCTGGAGCCCTCCGTGCCATTTCATCGTTGCTGCTGCTCTGCGTCGGATTTCCCAGGAGCCCTGCAGCCTCAGCCTCATTAATTATGCAAATGAAAAGGTGTTGCCAACGCGCTGCCGTCCCTAGGTAGGATCCCTGTGACTGAAGTTGCGCCCCGAAGGGCGGCCGGTCCCCTTGCGTTTGGGCAGGGAGGGTTCAGGAGCACATCAGGCAGGATGGATGTTTGCAATAATTATCCAGTCATCCCCTTCAAGTGTACTGCAGCCATAGCAACAGACAGATGTTCTGTCCCAGCCAGAGTCCGCAGCGAGCTGGGGAGAGAAGCACAAAAATTAACCCGTTCAGCCCCAGGAGGACATACAATCCACTTTATTCTGGGACCAGACCTGACTTCACCATCCCTGAAAAAATTCCAAGAGATCAGGCAAAAACACAACCACAGGCCTCCCAAATAAAACCAGCAGAAATCACCCCAGTGCTCACTCAGCCACTGTCAGATACAAAAAGTTGAATGGAAGAAGCAGCATCCCACGGGCTGGTGGCCTGGCTCTGCCAAGTGCCCCAGTGCCTCTCCGTCCCGTTACAGGTAATGAGCTCTGCTCGTGCTCAGCGTCTCCTGGGGGCGATGCTGCAGGCGAGGCTCTCCAGCTCCAGTGGTAATGAGCCTTTGGAGACGTATGGCACCGGGGAACCTATTCAGGGACAGCCAGGAGCAGCACGCACGCTCTCTGCGGTCTGCACCCACACAGCGGCCACAGCAGAGACCACGCTGGGCACCCAGCTGGGCAGGGAAGGGGACAGATGAGCCACACGGATGAGCATCCACTGCTAAGTTAACAGCTGTGTCAAAGCGTTTAAAGTATTAGGAGGTGGGATACAGACAGACTGAAAAATAGCCGACATTTCATTATCCCGCTGCTGCACAGGTTTCCAGGATTCAGCCCGAGCCCGTTAAATCCCACCCAGAAATATCATCGCAAGGGCCCTCGTGCCCACCAGCACACTGAAAATTTAAACCCAGCTTCTCCTGGGGGCCCTGAGGAGCAGGCAGCCCTCCCCAGGCACAAGGTCTCTGCTGCCTCCTCCCTCCCCACCAGCCAGTGATGCCTTAAAGCACTAGCGTTTAAATGTTTTAAGCTAAAGGCCAGACCCCCGCCTGGCAAAAGGATAGGAGCTGCCCACCCTGGCTGGGAGTCACCTCTCCCCTCCCGTGCCATCTGTGCCCAGAGGTCCTGCAGAGGCGGTGGGGATTCCTCAGAGCCCAGAGCAATCCCCTGACCTCAGAGCAGCGTAAACAGGCTCATGGGAAAGCCCCATCCAGATGTTTGCAGCTGCAGATGCTGCTGGAGTGCACCCATGGTGAGGATTTCAAAGGACAATGGGACCAGGGGAGGACAGCCCAAGCAGATGTAGCTGGAGGGACAGGTTACACCTGGAGGAAAGGAGATAACCCTCTCCTCCCGGTTGGTGGAGCAAGACAACGCACTGCCCTGCACACAGGCACAAGTGTGAGAGGTCACAGGAACACAGTTTCACTTCCCAAACTGTAAGACTATTTTTGGTTCGTTTGACTTCCCTTCTTGTCCTCTGCCACACAGACAATGAGAGCTCCAGCTTGCAGAGGGCATCCCCTCTCCTCAAGTCTCGCCTGGTGACAGCTTGTACCACATTAGTGCAGCTCATCCTGGAAATCTCTGGTCTCCCGGTTGGGTTTTTTTCTTCTTTCTCCTGAAGGAAAAAAAAAAAAAAAAGCAGGGAAGTAAATTTGCTGATCTTGAAGCTGAGGGAGACGTGGCATCATGTGCAGTCACAGAGGATGTGGGCAGGTGCCATCAGACTTCCCCACGCAGCTCTGGAAATGTAGCTCAGTCCTGATCTGCAGCTCCCTGGCTGTTCCTGTCCCGGGCTCCCACACAGCCCTGGCAGCTGGTGGGTATTTCGGTCCTCGCCACAGCACCCAGGCTACTGCGCTCCTTCGGGGGTTTTTCCCCCAAGCACCTCAACTGAGCATCCACGTCGTTCGATTCCCCTCTGAAGCCACACTGGAGATGGAATAAGAAGGTGGGGAAAATCTCTCTTATTTCCACAAATCCCCATTCAATTGGTAACTCTAGCTCCTCCACTTGTGTCAGTCCCAGGCCTCTCCCAAGCAAAAGCCACACCAAATAATGTTTTGGTGCTGTGACATGGCCAGAAATCCTATATTCTCCAGAAGGACTTCAGGCTCTTTGCCGGCTGCCCTTAGCTGCTTTGACTTATTATCTGACCTGGATCTAAATTAGGTTTTGATTAGAGTCAAGAATAATTCTGCTTGGAAAAATCTCACCGTTTAGGTTCAGAGTTAGCAAAAACTATGGGGGAATTAAAACTAATTTCTCACCTTGGGGACAGGGACCCGAAGGGACTTTAGATGATGCCCAGTTGCCCGCTGCGAGAGGCAGCCACACTGTGCCGTGTCATTCATAACCTGACCAAGCTCCGCTTTCGCAGCAGCCAGGTTCTCTCCCCAGTTCTCTGAGATCGCTCCCGTAGAGACTGACGGCTCCGATGCTTGGTCAGCATCTCCTCGTTTTGAGCGTGGGTTTATACAGTCTGTTTATTCCTACTTGTTCTTGTGCCAAGGTGGTTCGGTCCATGTCCCTCCCTGGTTTCTGTCTCTTGATTGTCCACAAACGTGTCTTCTCTCAGCATTCATTTTGCTGACATCAGTGAGCCAAGTCACCTCCGTAAGACACTCTCCTTTCTCCTGAACACAGCAAAAAACTCTCTCTGCACTAGTTTCAGGCTAAATTCCCTCACTATGGCTAACCAGAACCAGACAGCAGTCCGGAGCTTCGCCAGAGCCTTTATACTTCTCTGTACCTCCCTTGAAATGACTTTCCTGAGACAACTTGGGATAATTCCCCTTTTTCTTGACTGCATCCCATTGGTGGATCATAGGTCTCCCATTGGTGGATCACAGCTCAACCGTTCGTGGATCACAGCTGTCCCATCAGTGGATCACAGGTCTCCCACTGATGGATCACAGCTCTCCCGTTGGTGGGTCACAGCTATCCCATTGGTGGATGACAGCTGTCCTGTTGGTGGATCACAGCTCTCCCATCCAGCCTTGGGTAGGCGAACATCTCAGACGCAGACTGTGCGAGACAGTCAGGCTCCCTTCGCATTTGATGGAAAGAATAAGGCAGCTCCAGCGAGCGATTCATCTCACTCCATGATAAGCATTTAGAGCACCGGGATGAATGGTTTCCGAAGGTGCTCATCATCGCCCATTGGCTGTAGAGGCAGCCAAGACACCCAGCTAACACTGGCCGTCCGGCTTTGAATGACTGAAGTTACGAAAGCCAGACACTCATCCGTAGTGATCCCATAAGTACATTTCTCTATCCTTTCCCAGGGAAGCACTCCCAGCTCCCAGCAGATGGTTAATAACTCCTGAGCTCACTTGGTGCTGCTCGGTATCAGGCTACGTCCATGGATGGGTTTAGTTCCCCTGTACCCACCCCTCTGCCAGCCGCACTCACCCAGCAGCACTCAGGAGTATTTGGTAAATGGTTCCAGTTTGGGTCCTATTCAAGTGCAAATCCAGATGCTGACCAACAAAACCAGTGTTGCTGGGGACTGAGCTGTCTCCAGCTGGGATCTGTGGGGCGCTTGCTGCTGTCCTGCTGTACAGGACTTTTTACGTGGTATTTGGCTGCCCTCATTTCCAGCTGATAAACCGCCTTTAAAACAGCTCTGAGGAGAAGGGTACTTTCCAGTTATCACTTTCCCACGTAAGCTGTAAACGTAACTGTTGGGGTGTACGAAGTGACGGCTGGGAAGTGTCCACCACTGCCACCCCCCTCATCAGCCGCTATCAGGGTGGGTGGGAGACTCCCTGGCACAGTCCCGCACAGATGGGGGGGGTGTCACCGCTTCCCCTCTTCCTGGACCCAGCTCTCCCACTGCCCTGCTCCACCGAGGATCCAGCCAGGCTCTGACGGAAGGAGCGGGAGATGGGAGCAGAGGCTGAGGACTCGCTGTGCCCGTGGTGCCGGGGTCACGGCGACAACCGACCGCTGTCACTGCCGAACAGGACGGCTGTGGGAAATACAGGGAATGCGGGAGTATGGCTGAGCTGAATCAGTCCCTGCAGACTGCTGTGCCGACCCTGCCCTGATAAGCATCAGGCACTTCAAAGGAAGGCCCAAGTGCCACAGCGAAAAAACGGGGCAGGAAATATCCTCAAAGGAAGCATCTTTCTCACTCCTGACCATCAGTTTTAGACTTACGTCTAAAGCACGGGTGCTTATCTCACCCTCCTCTTTCTTAAATCTGTACCTTCACAGGTGTTTCTGTGATTCTGTGTTTCTCCTCCCAGCAGGCACCCGGTCCTTCTGCATACACAAACACTCTCCGCGGTGATAAATTCCACTGGTTAGCTATGAGATAGGTAAAAATCATCTGGTTTTATCAGTCTGGATGACTCATACTTCTGTTCATCATCCCTTTTTCTTCTACCTTGAGAAGGTACCTCTATGGACACACCATGTACCTTCGCTGGACACTCACCATGCTACAGAGGCACCGCAGCCTTCCCTCTTCATAGACCCATCGAATGGTTCAGGTTGGAAGGGACCTTAAAGATCATCTTGTTCCCACCCCCTCTCTCACGGGCAGGGACACCTCCCACTAGACCAAGTTGCTCAAAGCCCCATCCAGCTCCCATCTCAGCTAAACTGCCCTGACATCTCCAATTAAGCATTTTCCAGGTATTAGGATTGCTAATTCCTGATTTCCTTGTTTTCACCTATGTAAAAGAATAATCACAAGCCAATACCATAGCCTGGAGTACCCCTACCCGAAAAAAATGTTACAAAGAGAACTAATGCCTAGTTTATATTTGTTGAAAGTTACTAAGAACAACTTTTATTCATATAGTATAACTAGCAATGGACCTGGAGTTACCACTTTTTCATTCCGTCTATAAAAAAACCTGCAGCAGACACCCTGCGCTGTACACCACGCAGTATCTGTCATCCAGAACTGACAGTTTAAGGTGAACACCACCAAATATTTCCACTTTTCCCCCCCCCCTTATCTATAAGGACAAGAGCGGCCTCAATATCATGCATTATAATCTGGCGTGTCATGAGATCGCTCATGCAGTGCAAGTTAAACCCTTGTTGAATCCACGCTGGACTGGGACCTAAAATCTTGACCTGAACACTCAGCCCCTGCATGAGTGGTCTTCCCAAAATCCTCATTCCGGGGATAACAGTTCTTGGTTTGGCTGGCCTTGCCTGCCCAAACTGGGGAAACTCCTGTCCATGCCCCCCAGAGAGTGACCCTCTGTATCGCTTTCTAGGTGGACTCCAAAACCCTCTTCATAGAAGGACTAGACAGATTCAGCTACTCACATCAAAGAGCAGACAAAATATTTAACTGCAACGATTAATAAACTGAACCAGGTGAAGGACAGGAGAGACCCAGTCAAAGGAAAGGTTTGCAGGACATAGCTCGCCACAGCTAGAGGACCAGGACACAAAGACATTAAGCCCAGCGAGTGCTGTACCCCAAACTAAGGTCATTCACTGGATATAGTGCAGTTTCCAGCAATTTTCTACAGAAAACAGTCACTGCTGGAGAGAAGACTGTGAAAGTCCTTTCCTTCCATCAGCCAACCCCACCATTTGGCTGGAGCAACTGGCTCACCCCAACCCAACTATGCATCCACCCAAACAAACTGCTGTCTGTGAGCAGGCTCAGGGAGTCTTGTGACCGACCGACCACCATGCGCGGCCCCTCACTCCTCCCTCAGACACTCCTCCCTCAGCCCCTCTCCGCTGGTTCCTTCCCCTTTTCTGGGACAGACTCACACCCTTCAGCTGATGCCTTACTCTGCAAAGTGTCACTCATGCCAAGGCGGACTGTCTATTCATCATTAAGGAAAATATAATGCTTATCACTCTGCTTTCCACTGATGGAGCTAACGTTTGATGGTCATCATGACCAACATGGCAGCGATAAAACCCAAATTGGTGCTGTTCATGTGAAAATATCCAGGTTCAATGGACATGCAATCTCCTACCACAGCTTCAAGTGGGTGGGCTAAGGTAGGAGAAGACTTCTGTCCATGCTTGCAGTGGTGCGGGAGGACATTCCCTTTTCCCTTGGCTCCTGAATGGTTGAACAGCGAGGTGGGAAATTTGGGGAATTCAGTGATAACCTCAGATGGGGGGTCTGATCATGGTGAAGGAGGCAGCACCACCCCTGGCTAGAGCAACTCCTCAGCAAAAGCGAAGTGTCCTTTTACTCTCTTTCTCACTCAACATCTCCTGCAGAGCAGCTGGACTCCCGTGCCGAGTGTTTCCCTGGCGCTCCTGGACAGCCAGCCTCCACCACAGCTCCTACAAAGCCTATTCATACAGTTCTCATAGGAAATCTAGGAAATCCCACCCATCCCTACGGCCACCCCAGTGCCAGACAGTTCTGGACACTGAGTTCAGCTGGTCACTGCTTCGTGCCGTGCAGGTGGGATGCCCACATGCTGTAGCAGGCTAAGAGCTGGGCCTGACTTCATCCGCAAAGCCTTTGGGAGAAAGTTGCCCACTGGATCCCAACTGTGCAGAACATCCTTCTCTTTTCTGCCGTTTCCATCTCCCTCAGCTGCTCCTTGCACCAGTCCCCTGGGAAAGCTGTGCTTCCATGGCTGACTGAGGCTTGAAAGGATGTCCATCTTCTTTTTAGTGGTCAGCAAAAATACTGCAGAGCACTAGCAAGTTCCTGTAGGCATCCTGTATTATGTGGTAAAAACCCAAAAGAAGGAAGACCTTCTGCGCTCCCCAAGTCCTTCTCCATCAGCATCATATTGGGTCCAGTACAAGCTGGATGGTGACACTGGGAATTTTTTGAGCAGTGTCTAGAGATCCAGTGGGGTAGAAAGTGTCAACATGATTTACAATGGCGCATTTCAATAATTAATTTCAATGCTCTAGTGTCACAGACATCCCCTGTTTTCACCATACCCTCTCTGGCATGGCCAACCCATAGCTCAGTTCCTACAGCATTCAATTCCCACTTCGGGGATCTGTCAGATGGGCACAGTGTGGTTGGCACAGGGTGAGAGGCAGTGACAAAAACTGCCCTTCGGCCAGTGAAGTGCCCTCAGCTGCTCTTCTGCCACCAGCCCCAGATGTGCGGCACCATGGCCGCCTGTGCGCAGGCTTGCTCTGCCACCACCATACCCTGCACTTCCAACACCAGCCTCAGACAACTCCCCGACACATCAAATTCCTCTTCCAGGCTCCCACAGGCTCCCAGCTCCTGCTCCTACGTCCTCATACTGGCCCTATTGCTGCTGACAATGCAGGCAGCCCTCAGTACGCACCACTGCCATGCCCTCAACCAGCATGGAGCAGGCATGTGGCACTGCCAGGTGGGCATGGAGCACACGCGTGGCACTGTGGGGAAGGCATGGAGCACACGTGTGGCACTGCTGGGTGGGCACGAAGCACATATGTGACACCGATGGACAGACTGGGACCACATGCGTGGCACTGCTGGGTGGGCATGGAGCACACATGTGGCACCAATGGACAGACCAGAAGCACATGTGTGGCACTGCTGGGTGGGCATGGAGCATACATGTGGCACCAATGGACAGACCAGGAGCACACACATGGCACTAATGGACAGACGGGGACCACAGGTATGGCATTAGTGGACAGACTGGGAGCATGTGTGGCACTGATGCACAGGGAGCACATACATGGCACCAGTGGACAGACTGGGACCACATGCATGGCATTGATGGACACACCAGGAGCACAGATGTGGCACCGCTGGTGGCCATGTAGCATACATGTGGCATTGATGGACAGACCAGCAGCACACGCATGGCACTAATGGACAGTTGGGAACCACATGTATGACACTGATGGACACACTGAGACCACATGCGTGGCATTGATGGACAGACAGGGAGCACACATGTGGGTGGGCATGAAGCACACATGTGTCACCAATAGACAGAGTGGGACAACATGTGTGGCACTGCTGGGTGGGCATGCAGCACACATGTGGCACCAATGGACAGACCAGGAGCACACGCATGGCACTAATGGATAGATGGGGACCACATGTATGGCATTGATGGACAGACCAGGACTACATGTGGCAGTGATGGACCGGGAGCACATCTGTGGTACCGATGGGCAGACTGGGACATGTGTGGCATTGATGGACAGACCAGGAGCACACGTGTGGCACTGCTGGGTGGGCATGGAGCACATCCATGGCACCAATGGACAGGGAACACACGCATGGCACCACCACGGCACATGCGTGTGACTGCCGGGGAGACAGAGCCACAGCTGCCGACTGGGACGGGCGGCCCCATGTCGCCCCCAGGGCCAGCTGTGACCGCCCACCACCACAGACCCCTCGGAGATGGAGGAGCGGGACTGTGGCCCGAGCTCCCCCCCCCCACTTCGCCCCCCGCTGCAGTGGCGGGGCTCGGTCACGCCGCGGGACAGCTGCCCGGCCGCAGCCCCCCCGCCGGGACAACAGGGAGGATGCTCTCCCGGCTCCTGCCCAGGGATCGGGCGCGGAGGGCGGGGGCGGTTGCGGGGGAGCAGAGCGAGGCGCCGGGGCCGGGGTCCGGCCTTTGTCTCCCTCTCCGGTGCTGCCCCGGGGCCGGGCTCGGGGCGGGGTGCGGCTCTGCCGGTCCGGCGGGACAA